>OX382350.1:10666647-10836460 GCA_947507615.1 Hemithea aestivaria | reverse complement strand
ATCTTGCATACATATATCATGCTCTTGCTTTATTTCTATATCATCAAAGTCCTCTTTATTTGTTGTCATTTGACATTGTTTGTCCTCCATATTAGTAGAACACGAGTATTTGGTGGCCTGCAACAAATGATTTAGTTTGTATGCATATCCCTATACATAATTATTATTTAAGTTATCATAAATTATATTACATAGTCCCGAATAATGAATAGTACAGCAGTAATATTACCCTGGACTTAAGTGCTAGGTGGAACCAAGGTAACCAATAACTGTGTAAGTCGGGGTTCAACAAATAGGTACGTAAAGTTTGTGTAATCAGGAATAATTATTATAAGCTTTTATTTACTTTGACATGTTCATTGTTTGTCAGTCTGTCTGTCTGTAATCAAATCTTGCGAGTTTATTTCGGCCCACTTCCCGGGTTCCTGATTGAGCTGAAATTTTGCATGCATGTATAAATCGGATGATAATGCAATATTATTATGACAACGAACTGATCTGTTGATGGAGCTGGAAGGAACTCCGTAATTAAACCACGCAACCCCATTGAGTTTGGGCTCGTTTGATTCGTCTTGACAAGTTCTTTGGTGCTAGATGATAAAAGCTTGGGTGCACTGTACTGATTTTGGGCAGGATTATCTCTTACCATCAGGAGAGTGTCTTGCCTGTCTTCTTACTTCGTTGTATAAAAAAAAATGTCTCCATACTCCATGCAATAAAATAGTAAACCACATTAAACAACCTTGTCAAAGTTGCACCAAAAGACCAAATTACCCAAGATGGCTGTAATAATTCTACGTAATTAGATTCCAAAACTCGTCATATTGTGAGTGAGTAATACGAAAGTCTTAATTCTCGAAGAAATGTTAGTTACAGCGTTTAGGATAAGCACGGCAGTTTTATAAGTTGGTTTTGAATCAAAATGATGAAGTATTACGTGTAAACTGTTAGTAATAAGTACATAATATATATAATTATGTTTTGGAACATATTTTAATGTAAAACTTGTGTAAATATGTATGTCGTCATTGATTTGTATTATTGTCAATAAATATAAAAAAAAATATAAAAAAAACAAAAAACACAAAAAATTGCCTAGTGCGATAAGACCGCCGATTGTTAACCTACTCCATAACATATTATAGTAATAAGTTCTTTGTATATTTTTGGTTTGCAATAAAGCATTATTCTATTCTATTCTATACAAAATTTGTCAGTTTTGTTCCAGCATTTTGTAGTATCTAAAACTGCCTTGAAAAGCTGTAGTACCATGACGAGGAATGGCAAGCATAGGCTTTGAAGCTTGTGTGGCGTGCGATTGACCAAGTTCTTTCAACCAGACAAGATTATAGGAAAATAGGAAGGTCGGTTTACCACTTTTTATAACTCCAAACATCAGATTGACCAAGTGTAACTCTCTTCTAGATTTCATTTTTAGTAGGTATATTATGTTTGTTAAAAAATGGCGTCAAATGCTCTCGCGGCGAAGCAAAAACGAGCCACAGGTGTTTTGGACTCTTTGAACTTAACTACTCATTTTAGCCAATAATCTAGGCCCATAAACAGTGTCAATGTAGTTAAATTTCGAGAGAACCAATGAGTCTACTAGTTTTATATGCAAATCAACACTAAGATTTCTTATTATTTATATTATACTTATGGTCTCATATACTGGACGGGTGGAACATATGTTTTTGTTTTTCCATGGTTTATACATTAAACTCTAATTAGGTATATACCAAATTTCAAGCTTCTATGTTTGCTAGAAGTGTCTTGGACTCATGATGATCACTGTGAGTGAATGACAACATTAGAAACTTTGAATAGTTATAATTCTTAGACTACTGGTTCTAATTGAATGAACTATGGAATATACCGTGTGTATACAATACCTACACGGTTGCTAAAAATTCAAGCTTCTAGATTTATCTACTACGAAGATATACGTAATAGGGTGGAAAATGGTCTGTATGGCTTTCAGAAAAGGATGGTACGACCGTGCCGGTTTTTTTACACGACTTGGCTTAATATTATGATGTTTGAAAGATATTATAAGCACCTAATAATTTATTTCTTTTAGCTTTGTAGGTTATACTTCATAGCACCGACTATTCTCGAGTTAGACAAAAGCCCCTCCGGGCGATAAACGAAATACGAATAAAAGACTAAAGCAGATATTAGGGATCGTTTATATATCTGGCGGCAATATTGTAAGTCAACGATCTAGTGTTTGATTGAATTATTAACTTATCACATCGCATTTAATTGAATTATAAACATTCAACACTTACCGATACATATATGAATACACGATATTCTCACAAGATTTTATTATGTACCACTTGCATGTATATATATTACTTCATTTTCTGTTTACAAAATGAAAATGACAAAAATTTTCACCGCAATTTTCTAATTTCTATTTTTTTATATTTCAATGTGCACTAAAGCCATAGACTATAATATTCAACAAAAATCAACAGCCACAGATTATAAAAAACATTTGTGGCGTTATTCACAAATTCATGTCACGTCTCGTCGTTGCTGTCAAATTTTTAATAATATTTTGAAAATAACGTTTTATTTTGTACAGGCAGGGGAAATAATGCCAAGCTCGAATAGGGTAGTATTAAATTTTTTGAAAAGTGTTTAGATTAATCTTTATGTGTTAAAAAACCACTAAAAAATATAAAATTTTATTTCTTCGTTAAGTACGTTAAAAACCACTACATAAATTTTCTATATCTATGATAAAAACAAACGCATTATTATTTAAATTTTTACATTTTTAAATTTATAGAAACGCCATGAAACGCGGGAAAAAGTGATCATGACGTCACTAGTTTTTAAATGTAACTATGCTTCGTTTCAAAAACAAAGATATTTTTTGCGAACAAAAACATATAAAGCCTTGTGCAGCCCTGGATTTACACTAGGGGCATTCGGGGCGAGTGCCCAGGGCGGCAAATTTTTGGGGGGGCGGCAAATTTTCAGGGAGCGGCAAATTAACTGGGGGCGGCAT
The DNA here is from genome assembly GCA_947507615.1 of Hemithea aestivaria. Taxonomy (NCBI): domain Eukaryota; kingdom Metazoa; phylum Arthropoda; class Insecta; order Lepidoptera; family Geometridae; genus Hemithea; species Hemithea aestivaria. The sequence goes on along the minus strand of OX382350.1, from coordinate 10,833,438 downwards.
ATTTCTAACCGAATCTATGAATCTATCGCAATGAAATCGCGCACCTAAAATACATTTATAAATATTCATAATTGCAAGTACTCGACAAATTTCTGTGTGAATTCACGGGGTGGAGCAGCGAAGACACATATGCTGTCAATTGAACGTGCTCAACGGGCTCTCCTTAAGACAATGTTCTACCTGACTTTCCGCTATCCCACTACTTTGCTTTATGATAATCTTAAGGTACACAGTGTTCGTAAACTTTATATATATAATTGCATATACCGATACCATCGTACAGTAGTTCCTCACTTAAGGTTTACCAATAATAAAAGACGAAGAAACCTATGTCCTGTTCCAATGGTTCAAACATATACAGCGCGACATCAATTCTATTTTAACGCGCCAAAATTGGACAATATTCTTGATTCTTAACTTAATGTACGAAAATTAAGTAACTACAAATTTAAAAAAAATAGTATTGGAATGGTTAAAAAGTTATGACTATAATGATAATATGGAAAATTTATTTAACTTATAAAATGTATTTGTATGTTTGATTCACTATTCTAGTTCTGTGTTTATCACTCATTTTAGGTAGTGTTTTTTATGTGGTTTTGTTATTACTACCCAATGGTTAAAGGTTCTGCTTACAAAACACAAAAACTCATAAATATCCTTCAGTATCCATAATAAATTACAATGTAAATTGTATACCTAAAGCTAAAGTTCATGTTATTAAGTCTATCGCTTATTGGTTTGTCATTATTATATCAATGGTTGAGGGGTAAATACAATACTAAAATAAAACAGAAATAAATTTAATAAATTTATTATATTTTTCACTACTACATGTGTGTACCTATGTATGGCTAGCACAAACATTTGTTCTCACTCATTGTTAGTGTTACCTACTTTCGTTTTTACTATTATTGCTATACCATGTGATCAATGTCCTATTTACAAACAGAAAAATAATTAATTCATTATGAAACCAAAGTATATTTTCAGATATTGGGCATATTTTGAGTAATTGTTTATAACAGATAAATTAATTCTTAGTTAATTTTATTCTGGAGCTTCACTCAATTCAAATAATAATTCCCTTCTTATATTATTTTTATTGATTCTATATAGCATTTTTTTCTCTCATAAGCATGCATAAAATATAATACTATAAATTTTATTTTAACTTTAATTAAGCAACAAAAATTGTATTAGAATAATAAACCAGGGGAGCACTGACTCATGGGCCACAGCTCACGCTACTCCAGGGGTCAGGGCGCCAACTATATTTAAGTAGAAAATTTTTGTTAAGCAGAAGTTCCTCATAGACAAGGCATACTATAGCTACTAGTATTCTTTTATCTGTGCTATAGCATACGAGAATTTCTTGAAGACAAGGCGTTCTGATTGATGTTTGTTATTAATATTGCCTACCTGTATCTGACATTTAATATTATGTGATTGTTATGTAATAATAATAGCAAAATTCTGACATCTATAATAATAATTATATAATAATAATCTTGACATCTTAACATTTATCATATAATAATTTCTTTGATATTGACATTATTTAATATTACTATACATTGACATTTATCTAATTTTCAATGTACCTTCTATTATTATTACAATGATTTGCATGCTGAAAAGCGGACTGTAGCGGACTATAATATAATAATTTGTTAACCTTTGTATACCTACTCTCGCAATAAATGACTTTAAACTTTGACTTTGAACTTTGTAATGCTTGAATAAATAATTTTGAATTTGATTTTTTTTGAGTAATAAAATCTTTAAAAAGTTAAAAAAAATAATGATTTCATGATTGTTTTAATTTGTTTTTGTTAACAGAACAGTGATATTTAATGTGTTTATTTAAGTTATGTTGTGAAGATATAACCTTATTACAAAGCTCACATGATACTGGTTTTGATTTGTTTTTGTTCATAGAACAGTGATATTTCATGTGTTTATTTAAGTAACGTTGTGAAGAAGTTATAACCTTATTACAAAGCTCACATGATACTGGTTTTGATTTGTTTTTGTTCATGGAACAGTGATATTTCATGTGTTCTTTTAAACTACCCAGCGAAGATATAACCTTATTACAAAGCTCACATGATACTGGTTCTGACTTGTTTTTGTTCATAGAACAGTGATATCTCATGTGTTCATTTAAGCACTTTGGTGAAGATAAAACCTTATTACAAAGCTCACATGATATTGATATTAATTTGTTTTTGTTCATAGAACAGTGATATTTCATGTGTTTATTTAAGTGACTTGGTGAAGATACAACCTTATTACAAAGCTCACATGATATTGATATTAATTTGTTTTTGTTCCTGGAACAGTGATATTTAATGTGTCTGTTTAGGCCTGTTTGTGAAGATATAACCTTATTACAAAGCTCACATGATAATGGTTTTGAATTGTTTTTGTTCATAGAACAGTAATATTTCATATGATTATTTAAGCTATGTTGTGAAGACATAACTTTATTACAAAGCTCACATGATAATGGTTTTGATTTGTTTTTGTTCATAGAACAGTGATATTTCATGTGTTCATTTAAGTATTGTGGTGAAGAAACAACCTTATTACAAAACTCACATGATACTGGATTTGATTTGTTTTTGTTCATAGAACAGTGATATTTCATGTGTTTGTGTAGACCTGTTTGTGAGGATATGACCTTTTTACAAAAATCACATGATTTTGTTATGTTTTTGTTCATAGAACAATATTTCATGTGTTCGTTTAAGTATTGTGGTGAAGATACAACCTTTTTACAAAACTCACATGATACAGGTTTTTTTAACGCAGGACAGTACTTATCCATGTGATTTTTTAATCTACCTTGTGTTGAAAAGGTTATTTTACAGAGATTACATGATAATACTTTAATAGAATCAGTGTCATGTCCGTAAATATGTTTTCGTAAAGTATACTTGCGGACGAAATCTCTCTTACATATATAGCATGTGTACCGTTTATTATTTATAGCCTTTGCAATAACATCTTGTTTGAGCCTTTCAAGCCTTACAGTACAATGATAATAGTTGTCATCACAATCTGCCGCATCTGTTGAAACAGAATCAGTGTTCGTACAAGTTTGTTGTATTACCTCTGGTCCAATAACTATTTCATCCTTTATGATATGGTCTCGATATAATTCCTCATATTCTGTTTTGAGTATTATATCTTCACGTGTATTAACTAGTTCAGAGTCAGATTCAACTCTACCTTGCATACATATATTGTTGAGGACAACGCCAGCCCTTTAGATATTAAGAACATTAGATTAGGAAAACTTTGGTAAAATTAAACTTAATTTTAAGGTATTGCAATGTAATAATAATTATTAACCGTTAGAGGCATGACAAGGACGGACATACAGACCGTTAATGACCGTTAAATGCATAACAGGGACAAGCCTATATAACGGAAGGAAATAGCAATAAAAAATGTACAATTAGCGATCATAGGTATCGTACGGGCGGGAGACCTTAAAAATGTATATCAATAAGTCGAGTTCTTTATTGTTCGTTCAGTATCTTCAGTCGTCTCCTAACGCTCATAATGTAAACAAGTTAGTCGTAAAAGTGTAAAATTGTGCCTAGGTAACCTAGATTGGGAATTATAAGTTAATAAATGCAGTGAAAGTGTAAATCAAAGTTGTTATTTAAAAACCCCTCTAAATAGAACAGTAAAATCCAGTAGGAAAATCATAAGTAATACAGTCCACTATAGGTAAACGTAACATTTTGGTCCTTCGTAAGCCGAATTAAATCTAAATTAGAGTCAGTGTTTTTTAGTAAAGTTTAGATTCAGTGCATTTTGGAAAAGTTTAACGTCAGTGTTTGAAAAGTCTAGATTCAGTTTTTCTTGCACTTATACCTAGATTCAGTGTATTTTGGAAAAGTTTAACGTCAGTGTTTGAAAAGTCTAGATTCAGTTTTTCTTGCACTTATACCCAGAACTCAATTAACTCCGCGGAAATAATGGTGAAGACACGTAGCCAACCAGAGGACGAGGCCGCCGCGGTCCCACAGGTTACTCGGTTCGATGATCCGCCACGATCACCGTCAACTGAGCGACCGACCGCGGGCCTCTCAGCCGCCGCCACGATCCTGGAACGAAGAGGAACTGGAGGAGCAGCACCTTTGGGGAGAGAGGTATATATGTCACCCATTACGGAGTCCAGAGTAGAACCGTCCACGTCACGCCTCACTGCGGGAACCGGAGCAGACGAACCACCGAGGAGACAGGTATCACCTGCAAGGTCAGTCGCGTCTAACAGCAGCGTTAACGCGAGGGTTCGTCAAGCGCAGTTCGAGGCGGAAGAACGTCTGGCGCTGATTAGGCAGAAGCAGCTGGATCTGGAAACAGAACGGGTTAAGAGACGACTTGCCTACGATATGGAGGCTATAACCGAACAAGAGGATACTGAACCACAAGGTACTACTCTGGAACAGAGGAGGGTACAAACATGGCTGGATGAAGCCAAAGAGCACCGCACGCCGCACAACACGGAGCATCGGGTAAGCGATCTGCGTCCAGCTGAACGACCTAGATCGCCAACTCCAGGCAAAGGATCCCGAGGCCGTGGGGTGGATCAGCTCGTGGAGGCTCTAGAGAAACTAGCAAGGAACAGGCCACCACCGAGACAGGCGTACGAGCTGCCAGTATTTTCGGGCGCGCCAATAGAATGGTTCGCGTTCCGGGCAGCAATGCGAGATACGACAAAAACTTATAATTTGTCGAAAGCGGAAAATATGGCCAGATTGAGAAATTGTCTCAAGGGGGAAGCCAGGGAAGCAGTGTCCGTGTTACTACACACGGCGGAAGACCCTCAGGTAATAATGAACACTCTAGATCAAACCTTCGGTCAACCCGAAGTTATAATGGAAAAAACTATTGAGGATCTGAAGAAGCTGCCGCGACCAGGAGTAGCTGCAACAGAACTCAATAACTTCGCGGTAAAAGTACAAAATATAGTCTGGGTACTAAAATCAATCGATAAAAGGGGATACCTGTATAACCCACAGCTGACACGAGACATCATGACAAAGCTGAGTCCGCACATGTTATCCAAATGGTACGAATACGCCGAGCAGAATACTTCCGAAGTGGAAATAATCGCTATGTCACAATTTTTAATGAAGGAAGCCAGCAGAGCTCTTCGTTTCGGGTACATAAGCACAGCGACAAGCACACAGAAGAAGGAACCTGCCAAGGCGGAACAACGAAGAGGAAAACAAGTATATGCGACCACGAACGACTCAGAAACACTAAGAAAATGCCAGGTGTGTCAGCAAAATCACGCATTAACCAAATGCGGCAAGTTCCTACAAATGAACATAACGGACAGGTGGGAACTCGTGAAAAAGGAAAGGTTGTGTTTCAAATGTTTAATCAGCAGGCATCGACGAATCTACTGCCGAGCTAAAGCCTGCGGTGTCAAGGAGTGCAGGATGGGTCATCACCAGCTGTTGCACGAACATCACACTGCTCCCTCAACGGGGGGAGCGCAGACACCGCACGGATCCAACGAGCCTGCTAATGCCGAAACAGTTACAGCAACCTCAGACCTGGGACAGGTAAAATTAAAAATATGCCCAGTAACTTTAACAGGACCCAAGGGTCAGGCGAAGGTGTATGCACTATTAGACGAAGGATCTACTGTGTCTCTAGTCGACGAAGAAGTCGCAAGGAAGATCGGCGCAAAGGGGCCAACCGGAACACTGCGAATAAGAGGCGTGAACGCGTGTCAACAGGAACACGAAAGCCGATTGGTAAAATTCCAGATCGCGGGAGCGAACGGTCGTGACTACACGATCAAGGCGAGAACCATTGGCGATATGAAACTGTCTCCACAGTCTATGCCCCGAGATTTGTTACGTCTCGATCATCTCAAAGATCTAGACGCCGACGGGTTGTGCTACGACGATGGTAAACCGCAACTTTTAATAGGTTCGGACAACTGGGAATTGATCGTCACCAGAGAACTGAGGCTCGGGAAACGAAATGAACCAGGCGCTTCGAGAACTCAACTAGGATGGGTGATCCACGGGACGGTGCCAAGGCGCATACTCCAGGAAGAAGCCGATAATGTGCTTCACGTCGTGGAAATCAACGAGAGACTCGAAGAACTGGTCGAGCGACACTTCAGGATCGATGCTCTGGGCGTGGCATTAAAACCCAAGGTAAGAGCGGAAGATGAACGAGCAGTCGCCATCTTCAATGAAACAGCGAAACGGGTGAACGGAAGATTCGAAGTTGGTCTACCGTGGCGAGAGGATAACACCCAAACACCGCCGACTTATCACACAGCCCTGCAAAGGCTGGAAAGCCTTGAGCGAAAACTCAGCAAGTCAGAGAACATGAAGAGTGAGTATAATCAACAGATTAAAAATCTTCTAGATAAAGGGTACGCGGAGCTGTGTGACGGAACGGAGAAAAACAGTGGGAAACACTGGTATTTGCCACATTTTCCAGTACTGAACCCCAACAAACCTGGAAAAGTACGTTTAGTATTTGACGCCGCAGCCAAATCACGTGGGGTAAGTCTGAATGACTTTCTCCTGGACGGACCGGACCTCCTGCAATCCATACAGAGGATCCTTTTCCGGTTTAGAGAATTCCAGTATGGGGTGACAGCAGACATAAAGGAAATGTTTCTGCAGGTGAAAATTCGTAAGGAAGATCAACCGGCGCAATTATTCCTCTGGCGATCAGATAAACAGGAACCGCCCCAGGAGTACAAGATGACGTCTATGATCTTCGGCGCTAGAAGTTCACCATTCATGGCGCACAGCGTTAGAAATCTTAACGCAAGGGAGCATGCACACAGCTATCCAGAGGCAGCAAGGGCAATCACGGAATCTCATTACATGGACGACTATGTAGACTCCTTCCACAATATCAAGGAGGGGGAAGAACTCATACATGACATTATTGAGATCCACAGGAAAGCAAGTTTCGAGCTACGTGGTTGGAACTCCAATAACAGCAGGCTCTTAGGTAGCATACCGGAGGACTTGCGAGCCGAGAGCGCCACTCAGATGCTCACTGGGTCGCACGAACAAGAGAAGACTCTGGGACTGCGCTGGGACACCTGCGAAGATTCACTGGGATTCAACACATCGCTCAGCCGAGTGAACACCGAGGTCCGACAACTCAGCAGAACGCCGACAAAAAGGGAGGCGTTGAGCGCGGTAATGTCTCTGTATGACCCTCTAGGACTGCTGAGCTGCTACACAATCACCGGGAAAATCCTGCTACAAAAGCTGTGGCGCGAAAAGTTGACTTGGGATGAACCATTGCCACATGAGTTCGCCCAAGATTTCGGAGAATGGATAAACCAAATGAAAATCGTGAGTAATTTACGATTACCCAGGTGGTACCAGTCATCCGCCTTCGAGATCAAGGAAAGGCAGCTACATGTCTTCTGCGATGCAAGTGAAGAAGCCTTCGCTACAGCCATCTACTGGAGGATGGAGAAAGCGGACGGCACAGCAGAAGTCGCTCTGGTAGCCGCCAAGGCTAAGGTGGCACCACTACGAAGCCAAACGATCCCACGTTTGGAACTCCAAGCAGCAGTAATCGGAACAAGACTCGCTTCAACTGTCCAACAGGGACACAGGTGGAAAGTTGACGAAATAATATATTGGACAGATTCCAGAACTGTGCTCCAGTGGATCCAGAACGATACCGTGCGCTATACTCCATTCGTAGCACATCGGCTGGGAGAGATCGCCGAGGCTACGCGACCGCGACAATGGAGATGGATTCCTACCGAGCTTAACGTGGCAGACATAGCCACTCGCCCAAACTACGTGCCATCTTCGAGGGAAGACAGATGGTTCAAGGGACCGAGTTTTCTTCAGGACAAGAAGTGCAACTGGCCTCAATTCACACGGGACGAAAACTCCAGTGACACGGAAGAAAGCGTACTTCAACTACAGGTAACAGTTAACGACAGCCTGCCAGATATTCACAGGTTCTCCAACTTCGAACGTCTGATACGAGCCACGGCAGTCGTCATCCTGTTCATCGAGAGATGTCGTCGGAAGACACGACACCCGCTGGATGCCAGACACTTACGAGAAGCCGAGAAACTCTGGATCCAAAGAAGCCAAGCAGAAAGCTTCAACACAGAGCTGCAGCAACTACGACTAGGTAAGAAAATAGCGAAATCCAGTCGTCTGTTCAGGCTCGACCCAACCTACTGCGACGGGATCCTGAAGCTCAACGGGAGAATAGGAGCTGCTGACGTGTCGGGCAGTATGAAGCGGCCGATCATCCTGGACGGCCGCCACCCCTTCACGAAGTTGTTGGTCCAGCATCATCACAAGAATGCAGGACACGCCAACCCAGAACGAGTGGTGAACGACGTGCGTCAGCAGTACTGGGTGCTCCGGCTGAGACCAGCCGTACGAGCAGCCACCTCAAGTTGCGCCGTGTGCCGTATAAGAAAAGCGAAGCCTGAAGTGCCAGTCATGGGAGACCTGCCAATAGCAAGAATCCAAGCGTTCATGCGACCTTTCTCCAACTGCGGGGTCGACTACTTCGGTCCAATGGTGGTAACCATTGGAAGACGACATGAGAAACGCTGGGGGGCGCTATTCACTTGCCTCACTACACGCGCTATCCACCTCGAGTTGGTAGCTTCTTTATCCACAGACTCTGCAATCATGGCGTTGCGTCGAATGGCTGCGCGTCGCGGGTGGCCGACCGTCATCTACAGCGACAACGGCACCAACTTCAGGGGAGCCGACGCAGAGCTGCGGGCTGCCTACAAAGAGTGGGCGCCGGCTCTGCAAAACTACGGCCTGCAGCATCGTGTCACCTGGCGTTTCATACCGCCCGGTGCTCCGAACCAGGGAGGCGCATGGGAGCGCCTCGTGCGGTCTGTCAAGGCCGCACTCTCCCACACACTCAGTCAGAAGGCGCCCAAAGAAGAGGTGCTTCTGACCCTGCTGATGGAGGCTGAGCATTCCATAAATGCTCGGCCTCTCACCCACGTCTCTGTCGATCCTAACGATCCAGAGGCGTTAACACCGAACCACTTCCTGCTGGGGACGTCATCGGGGCTGCCTACGACGGGACCCTGCGAGCCGGCCGACAGGCGCGCGTGGCGCGCCACACAAGCTCTCGCCGACGAGTTCTGGCGTCGCTGGGTGCGCGAGTACCTGCCCAGTCTCACGCCACGACGAGCATCCGAGGCGGAGATCCGCCCACTGCGCGAAGGAGACCTGGTGGTGGTGGTCGACCCAACTCTACCACGCAACACCTGGCCTCGCGGAGTCGTCGAGCGAGTCTTCCCCGGCAGCGACGGGCACGTGCGCGTCGCCGACGTCCGGACCAGAGGAGGAACATTTCGCCGCCCTGCGACGAAGCTGGCTGTCCTTCCAGTGGAGAGCTGCGACGAGTCTTCGCTGGGGGGAGAATGTTGAGGACAACGCCAGCCCTTTAGATATTAAGAACATTAGATTAGGAAAACTTTGGTAAAATTAAACTTAATTTTAAGGTATTGCAATGTAATAATAATTATTAACCGTTAGAGGCATGACAAGGACGGACATACAGACCGTTAATGACCGTTAAATGCATAACAGGGACAAGCCTATATAACGGAAGGAAATAGCAATAAAAAATGTACAATTAGCGATCATAGGTATCGTACGGGCGGGAGACCTTAAAAATGTATATCAATAAGTCGAGTTCTTTATTGTTCGTTCAGTATCTTCAGTCGTCTCCTAACGCTCATAATGTAAACAAGTTAGTCGTAAAAGTGTAAAATTGTGCCTAGGTAACCTAGATTGGGAATTATAAGTTAATAAATGCAGTGAAAGTGTAAATCAAAGTTGTTATTTAAAAACCCCTCTAAATAGAACAGTAAAATCCAGTAGGAAAATCATAAGTAATACAGTCCACTATAGGTAAACGTAACATATATCATGCTCTTGCTTTATTTCTATATCATCAAAGTCCTTTTTGTTTGTTGTCATTTGTTTGTCTTCCATATTAGTAGAACACGAGTATTTGGTGGCCTGCAACAAATCATTTAGTTTGTATGCATATCCCTATACATAATAATATTTAAGTTATCACAAATTATATTACATAGTCCCGAATAATGAATAGTACAGCAGTAATATTACCCTGGACTTTAGTGCTAGGTGGAACCAAGATATAACTGTGTAAGTTGTGGTTCAACAAATAGGTACGTAAAGTTTGTGAAATCGGGAATCATTATTATAAGCTTTTATTTACTTTGACCTGTTCATTGTATGTCTGTCTGTAATCAAATCTTACGAGTTTATTTCGGCTCAATTCTCAGGTTCCTGATTGAGCTGAAATGTTGCATGCATATATAAATCGGATGATAATGCAATATTATTATGACGACGAACTGATCTGTTGATGGAGCTGGAAGAAACTCCGTAATTAAGCGACGCAACCCCATCGAGTTTGGGCTCATTTGATTAGTCGTGACGAGTTCTTTGGTGCAAGATGATCAAAGCTTGGGTGCACTGTACTAATTTTGGGCAGGATTATCTCTTACCATCAGGAGAGTGTCTTGCCCGTCTTCTTACTTCATTGTATAAAAAAAAATGTCTCCATACTCCATGCAATAAAATAGTAAACCACATTAAACATGTCAAAGTTGCACCAAAAGACCAAATTACCCAAGATGGCTGTAATAATTCTACGTAATTAGATTCCAAAACTCGTCATATTGTGAGTGAGTAATACGAAAGTCTTAATTCTCGAAGAAATGTTAGTTACAGCGTTTAGGATAAGCGTGGCAGTTTTATAAGTTGGTTTTGAATCAAAATGATGAAGTATTAAGTCTAAACTGTTAGTAATAAGTACATAATATATATAATTATGTTTTGGAACATATTTTAATGTAAAACTTGTGTAAATATGTGTGTCGTCATTGATTTGTATTATTGTCAATAAATATACAAAATTTGTCAGTTTTGTTCCAGCATTTTGTAGCTGATTATCTAAAACTGCCTTGAAAAGCTGTAGTACCATGACGAGGAATGGCAAGCATAGGCTTTGAAGCTTGTGTGCCTTGTGATTGATCAAGTTCTCTCAACCAGACAAGATTAAAAAATAGGAAGGTCTGTTTACCACTTTTTATAACTCCTAACATCAGATTGACCAAGTGTAACTCTCTTCTAGATTAAATTTTTAGTATATTATGTTTGTTAAAAAATGGCGTCGAAGCAAAAACAACACAGGTGTTTTGGACTCTTTGGATTAAACTACTCATTTTAGCCAATAATCTAGGCCCATAAACTGTGTCAAGGTAGTTAAATTTCGAGAGAACCAATGAGTCTACTAGTCTTATATGCAAATCAACACTAAGATTTCTTATTATTTATATTATACTTATGGTGTAATATACTGGACGGGTGGAACATATGTTTTTGTTTTTCCATGGTTTATACATTAAACTCTAATTAGGTATATACCAAATTTGAAGCTTCTATGTTTGCTAGAAGTGCCTTGGACTCATGATGATCACTCAGTGAGTGACAAAATTAGTAACTTTGAATAGTTATAATTCTTAGACTACTGGTTTAAATTTAATGAACTTTGGAATATACTGTGTTTATAGTTTACACAATGCCTACACGGTTGCTACAAATTCAAGCTTCTAGATTAATCTACTACGAAGATATAAGGGGTGGAAAATGGTCTGAATTCCCAGAAAAGGATGGTACGACCGTGCCGCTTTTTTTACACGACTTGACTTAATATTATGATGATTGAAAGATATTAGTACCTAATAATTAATTTTTTTAGCCAAAGATTTATTCTTCTTCTTTAGCTTTGTAGGTTATACTTCATAGCACCGACAATTCTTGAGTTAGACAAAAGCCCCTCCGGGCGATAAATGAAATAAGAATAAAAGACTAAAGCAGATATTAGGGATCGTTTATATATCTGGCGGTAATATTGTAAGTCAACGATCTAGTGTTTCGCATTTGATTGAATTATTAACACAACATCGCATTTGATTTAATTATAAACATTCACTTACCTATAATATACCTATAATACACGATATTCTCACAAGATTTTATTATGTGGATGATTCTTCGGAGGCAAAATTTTCGATGTCTGAAGGTTTATCTCCTAGACCAATAGACAAAACAGCATATTATATTTTTTTATATATAGTTTAGTGTTGTCGCTAACTGGTGCAAGTAGTATTTTTAAAATAATTGCAGTCTAGATACAAGAAATATTTTTTTGAAGTTCGTTCTCCTGATTAATATAGGGCGTCCGTTTGTCGTTTATCGGAACAAAGTGGTCGATATTTCATTTTCACTTTGACATATCAATATGAATTATAATCTAAACGAAAGGGATTGAATTGAACTCTTCTATAAAAAATATGTTTTAGTTATAACTACATTAGCGTATTTATAAATAAATAAATAAGAAGTGTCCGGCGTATAGTACTGATTAATGTGGCGCGACCTACGCTTGACCGTACTTGGTGAAGTAATTATAATGGGAGTATGGCACCCCGCGCGGGGGGCAGCCAGTCGTGCAACGGACGTGCTAGAAGGCGGACGTGCGCCTGGTACCTAAAATCCCGGTGTTACAAAGGTAAATATCTGATTCATCTGTGTTTGGTTCAGCTAGAAAACTGATTACAATGCCTTGTGTGAAAAAAAAAAAAAACTGTTTTGGGACTTTAATCTGAGTTTCGAGTCATGCTTTTGGATAGTAGATTCATGAAGAAAAATACAAATACTGAAGTCTATACGTATGATGAGTTATGATTGATTTTAGGCAAAATACTGATTCATCTGTGCCTGATTTATATGGTTAAACCCCTATATTAATCAAAAAATAAATTCGTTTTGTCCCCTTCAGCAGGAAAGGAGTGCTGTTGATGCGTATTTTTCCTATTATTGACCATGTTAACAGGTTTAGTATTGCTAATGACATATATTTTCCTCATCATATTATGCTTTTGAATAAGTATGCAAAAGTAACTGGAGTAAAATTTTATTTAACTTAATGTACGAGTAACTTTTGATATGTTTTAGATAAAAAGTAGGAATCATTATATAGGTACATAATAATAAATAATAATTTTATAGAAATATTGTAAAAAATGTAATCTAAGATGTCAATTAATAAAGAAAAATAAATATATAAACGTAATAATAATAAATATTCGGCACATCTGATGCAATATTTTCCTTGTCGTTTTTTTTTCTTGTCTTGTAACTATCATAAAAAATATTTATTCATAAGTAAAATTCTTTATGATTTATCTAATTTATATTAAATGTTGCAGCTCACAAAAATGCCACGCAGTAAAGATGAAATAAAGGTGAAAAAGAAACTCGCAGAACGTAAAAGCACTTGATTTCATAACTTAGCCATAATTAATAATTTTATTTTACTAAGGCAGCATAATGTTGAAAGTGCCATTTAATTAAAGTTGATCTCAATTCTCATACTTTATTATTAGTGTATTATAAATACACTAATGCAATGTGATTGTTTTTTTAATTAGAATTAAAATTGTTTAAAATTGAGACTGATGTCAATAGTGTCATTATTAGAATAAGTTTTTACTTCTGTGATTTTCAAATAAAGATAGTTAATAGTTATGTGAGTTAATAAGTAAACAGGACTGATTAGACGGTTAAAAAAATTAACAGAGTAAAATATTACGTAGCAATTATCCTAACTTTGTAGCTCCTTACATACCTATATTTTGTATTATTATGTTAGAATAAGTTTGTACTTCTGTGATTTTTAATCATTATGAAAGGTTATATTATATAATAATAGCTCTATCAATAAGTATATTAAATAGGAACCATTAATTAAAATAAGCAACATAATGAAACAATATTAGTAACTTTTTTGTACTCAGAAAAATTATAATATGCACAATAGTTACACTTTTTGTTAAATAATAATATTCTCGTATCTTCATATTATTAAATAAACATATTATTGTTTGATATTAAATGATTGGGTATGGGCAACGGAACCCTAGGGGACAGAGGCTGGCTGATTTCCTGGAGAGAGAGGAACTCTTCATGATGAACTCTTTCTTCCAGAAGCCGCCTCACAGGAAATGGACCTGGATGAGCCCCGATGGTTCCACGAGAAATGAGATAGACTTCATCATGACCGACAAGAAACGGATATTTAGTGATGTCTCTGTGATCAACAGGGTTAAAACCGGCAGTGATAACCGACTTGTACGAGGCTCACTAAATATAAACGTTAAGCTAGAAAGGTCCAGTCTGATGAAGTCTACGCTCCGACCTACCAGTGCCCATATTCAAAACCCCGAAAGCTTCCAACTCGAGCTCACAAACCGCTTTGCTTGCCTTGAGAACTTAGCATCAGTGGACGAGATCAACGACGGGCTAGTGGAAGCTGTACGCACGGTCCAAGTTTTTTAGACCCCGTCGTAAAGATAGACCTCAGAAATTGGCTGATCAAACCTTAAACCTCATAGCTGAACGACGCTCGTTACAGTTGCAATCTCCCGATGACGCCGAGTCTTATAGGCAGCTCAATAGACGTATATCTAAGTCCTTGCGTCATGATCTGCGTCTCTTTAACACTAACCGTGTCAAAGAGACAATTGAGCGAAACCAAGGCTCCAAAGTGTTCGCGAAGGACAAGTCTATTGGGCAAAGCCAGCTGACGAAGCTGAAACGGGAAGATGGCAGCATAGCGTCGACCAAAGCAGAGGTTTAAGGGGACATCGAGAGGTTCTATGGACAGCTTTACACTTCGGTCGCAAAGCCCGTTGACAGCTTGATAGGAGATCCAAGAGCCAAACTGTCCCGACACAATACCGAAGATATCCCGGACATCAGTCTTTACGAGATTAGGATGGCCCTGAAGCAGCTTAAGAACAACAAGGCGCCGGGCGAAGACGGAATCACTTCAGAGCTTCTGAGAGCGGGTGGAACACCGGTACTTAAAGTCCTCCAGAAACTTTTTAATTCCGTCTTGTCCGAGGGCAAAACGCCTGAGACGTGGAGCAGAGGCGAGGTGGTGCTGTTCTTCAAAAAAGGTGATAACAGCCTATTGAAGAACTATAGGCCCATTACGCTTCTGAGCCATGTTTATAAGCGGTTTTCAAGGGTCATCACGAACCGTCTCGAACACAGACTTGATGACTTCCAGCCTCCCGAACAAGCCGGTTTCCGAAGAGGCTATATATAGTACATGTGGTCTATGGCCACATACATACGCTGCGGCAAGTTATACAGAAGACCGAGGAGTATAATTTGCCATTATGCTTAGCGTTTGTGGACTATGAAAAAGCCTTTGATTCGGTGGAAACATGGGCGGTGCTCGAGTCACTTCAGCGATGCCATATTGACTATCGGTACATTGAAGTGTTGAAGTGCTTGTATAAGAACGCCACTATGTCAGTCCGAGTACAGGAGCAGAGCACGAAGGCGATTCCATTAAGAAGAGGCGTAAGACAGGGAGACGTTATCTCTCCGAAACTGTTTACTGCCGTAATGGAAGACACCTTCAAGCTCCTGGAATGGCAAGGACTTGGCATCAATATCAACGGCGAATACATCACTCACCTTCGGTTTGCCGACGACATCGTAGTCATGGCAAAGTCGATGAAGGAACTCAGCACGATGCTCGATGACCTCAACCGAGCTTCACAACGGGTGGGCTTAAAAATGAACATGGACAAGACGAAGGTTATGTCAAATGCCAATGTTGTGCCCACCCCAATATCTGTTGAAGGATCGGTACTCGAAGTTGTGGACTCGTATATTTATCTAGGACAAGTAGTCCAATTAGGTAGGTCCAACTTCGAGAAAGAGGTCAACCGCCGAATCTAACTCGGTTGGGCAGCGTTCGGGAAACTACGCAATGTCTTTTCGTCCGATATACCTCAGTGCCTCAAGACGAAAGTCTTTGATCAATGTATGTTACCAGTGATGACTTACGGCACCGAAACGTGGTCATTCACCATTGGCCTCATCTCGAAGCTCAAAGTCGCCCAGCGTGCTATGGAAAGGGCTATGCTCGGGGTTTCTCTACGAGATCGAATCAGAAATGAAGAAATCCGTAGACGAACTAAAGTCACCGACATAGCCCGACGGATTAGCAAGCTGAAGTGGCAATGGGCAGGCCATATAGCACGCAGAGCGGATGGCCGATGGGGTCGAAAAGTGCTCGAGTGGAGACCACGGACTAGCAAACGAAGCGTAGGACGTCCACCCACAAGGTGGACAGACGACCTTATAAAGGTCGCCGGAAGACGCTGGATGCAGGTCGCTTCCAACCGGTACATATGGAAGTCCAAAGGGGAGGCCTATGTTCAGCAGTGGACGTCCAATGGCTGAGATGATGATGATGATGATGATTAAATGATTAATTCACATAAAACATTTAGTTTTTAATTTTTATTCCTGTTTCTGATTCATCTGTAACAAATTCTGATTCATATGGGCACAAAATATTTGAACGATCATATCTCGAAAACTACTTAATAGAAATGAGTCCCTCATTCACATATATGTTTTTTAGGATACCTATTTTCATATAAACATGTGTTACAGGGCTAAAAGTGAAATTAAATTTTGACCATAGGAATCAGCCGAAGAACGCAATTTCGAAGAAATGTCCATGTACCACTCGCATGTATGTATTACTTCATTTTCTGTTTACAAAATGACAAAAATTATAATATATCACCGCAATTTTATAATTTATATGCTCAGTGCTCAGTGATAATTTCTATTTTTTTAGAATCCATTTGCATATTGCATCGCATCTAAAGCCATAGACTATAATAGTATAATATTCAACAAAAATCAAAAGCCACAGATTAAAAAACATTTGTGGCATGATTCAGAAATTCATGTCACGTATCGTCGTTGCTGTCAAATTTTTAATAATATTTTGATAATCATCTTCATCATCTCAGCCGTAAGACGTCCACTGCTGAACATAGGCCTCCCCTTTGGACTTCCATATGTACCGGTTGGAAGCGACCTGCATCCAGCGTCTTCCGGCGACCTTTATAAGGTCGTCTGTCCACCTTGTGGGTGGACGTCCTACGCTGCGTTTGCTAGTCCGTGGTCTCCACTCGAGCACTTTTCGACCCCATCGGCCATCCGCTCTATGTGGCCTGCCCCTGCCCATTGCCACTTCAGCTTGCTAATCCGCTGGGCTATGTCGGTGACTATAGTTCGCCTACGGATCTCTGCATTTCTGATTCGATCACGTAGAGAAACCCCGAGCATAGCCCTTTCCATTGCTCGCTGTGCGACTTTGAGCTTCGAGATGAGGCCAATAGTGAAGGACCACGTTTCGGTGCCGTAAGTCATCACCGGTAACACACATTGATCAAAGACTTTCGTCTTGAGGCACTGAGGTATGTCGGACGAAAAGACGTTGCGTAGTTTCCCGAACGCTGCCCAACCCAACTGCCCAACCGAGTTGGATTCGGCGGTTGACCTCTTTCTCGAAGTTGGACCTACCTAATTGGATTACTTATTGTCCTAGATAGATATATGAGTCCACAAATTCGAGTACCGAGCCTCCGAGATACTGGGGTGGGCAGTGGGCACAACATTGGCATTTGACATAAGCTTCGTCTTGTCCATGTTCATTTCTAAGCCCACCGCTGCCGGGCGGTGGGCAGCGACCCGTTGGGAAGCTCGGTTGAGGTCATCGAGCATCATGCTGAGTTCCTCCATCGACTTTGCCATGGCTACGATGTCGTCGGCAAATCGAAGGTGAGGTGATTTTGATAATAACGTTTTTATTTTGTACAGGCAGGGCAAATAATGCCAAGCTCGAATAGGATAGTATTCAATTTTTTTAAAGTATTTAAATTAATCTTTATGTGTTAAAAAAAACAAAAAAAAAATATAAAAATTTTATTCCTTCGTTAAAGTACGTTATAAACCACTACACAAATTTTCTATATCTATGATAAAAACAAACGCATTATTATTTAAATTTTACATTTTTAAATTTCGCGCGTAATTTCATAGAAACGCCATGAAACGCGGGAAAAAGTGATCATGACGTCACAAGTTTTTAAATGTGTAAACAGAAGTTATTACATTTATATGATTTAAAAATGAGTTATTATAATATAATCCATATCGTTGGTGTGCTGTTCATAAATGCAAAAGTACTAGTGTAAAAATACCGGACAAGTTGTGGGTTCAATCTCAAAATTCCATAGTCCATAACTCAAATGGGCTACATTGGAGCACGTCAATTTTACATTTTTACAAGCTTTTATTTACTTTTACCTGTCTTTTGTCTGTCTCTATGTCGGTCTGTAATCAAATCTTGCAAGTTAAATTTGATCCACTTTCCGGTTTCCGACTGGCTGAAATTTTGCATGTATAAATCGGATGACAATGCAATATTATTATGACATGGAGCTGATCTAAAGATGGGGCTGGCTGCTGGCTGGAAGGTGGCCATAAGAACTCCGTAATTTATGACGCAACCCCATCGTTTGGGCTCATTTGATTCATTTTGACGAGTACTTTATGATTCTAGGTGGTAATAATAAAAAGCTTGTTTCAAAAAGTATTTATTAAATTTCGCTTGTTGACAAATGCCACCTGGGACGAATGGGAATTGGGAATATAGGTACTAAAATTTCGACGAGTTAATCTTTAATAACGATCAAAAGTCGATATAAGTATCGGATCAAATGATAGAAATCGTTCACAATACATTTAGCTATATCCGAAATATTCGACATCATCGATCGCAATCTGGCATCAAAGTAAGTTTGGTTAGTAAACGAAGATGTTGCGATACAAATGTATTCTAATGCAAGAGAGCAGAATGCCCAGCAGTTGTGTTTAACACTTTTGTGGACCTCAGCAAACGATGGATTGTTTTTGAGTTTGATTCCTTGAATCTTCTTACTCTTCTTAGCGGGTTTTTTTTTGTCCTTGCAACTGCAGAAACCAACTGCTTGGCAACTACGTACGTCTACCTTTTGATCTTCGATGGTAGCCTGAAAGGAATATAGAGTAGAGATGGTTTTTTACACCAAAGACCAAAACAAATCTTACTAATGTTATAAACGTGCAAGTTTGTAAGAATGGATGTCTGGATGTTTGTTGCTCTTTCACGCATAAACAGGTGGACCGATTGAGCTGAAATTTTGTATAGAGATAGTTTAGACCCTGGAATAACACATAGGTTACATTCGTACTGCAGGTAAAACCGCTGGGCACAGCTAGTGAAGGATAAAAATGAGTGGTCAGTTGATGACTCGAGTTGATCAATAGAGTTACTGTCTCAAGTTTCAGTTGCAGAAGAAGTTGACGAGTTGCTGTCTCAAGTTGCTCTCTCGAGTTGCCGACTTGAGTTCAAACTTGGATTTTCTGTAGATCGGCTTGTGGCCGATCTGTGGTTAATAAAAGTGTTCTTTACTGCTGTAGTATTGTTTGTTTGTTTTTCTCAATAAAGGCATTTGCTACTAAAAAAAAAAGTTCACACTAACTAGAGTCGTAAAATCAGCGCGAAATGTAAACTCGAGTCGACAATAACTCCGAACGAAAAAAAACCGAACTCCGCGGTTCAAATTCCCAGATTTAAACTTTGTAAATGAAGTTTACTACAGAGCTGAAAGAAAACTCAAATTTTTAAGTCCTGAGTCCTGTAGCAGACTAAACTTAGAAGGCGGGAAACTCGCTGGCTTCACTGAAAATCGTGGCGGAACGCGGTTACAATGATCGCTTGTTGATACGGTTGTGTCCAGTGGATCCGGTGGTAACAAGTAACAAGCCACGGCAGAAGCCTACCAAGTATAAAATCGCGAATAAATAAAAAAAAAATTAGGACATTTCACACAGCGCCACCTAACCCCAAGCTAAGCATTTTAATGCTTGTGTTATGGTGGTTAGGATAACGGATATAATACTTATACACTTTTCTTATTTAAATACATACTTTATAAAAGATATTGAAAATCACCCAGACCAGAAACAAATATCTGTGGATCACACAAACATTTGTCCCATGTGGGAAACGAAACCG
Source organism: Hemithea aestivaria (assembly GCA_947507615.1). Taxonomy (NCBI): domain Eukaryota; kingdom Metazoa; phylum Arthropoda; class Insecta; order Lepidoptera; family Geometridae; genus Hemithea; species Hemithea aestivaria. The sequence goes on along the minus strand of OX382350.1, from coordinate 10,813,371 downwards.
CAACCTCCTGCGTTGCAAGCGGGTATTAGCCCACCGCGCCACAGAGGTCGTCACAAGTTAGAAGGGCTAGCTTGACGACACGCTGAGTCTGTTCCCATTGACTGATACTCTTATACACATTAAACAAATATTATTGCTTGGATAAGTTAGTAAAGTTTGTACCGTACAATAAATGTTATTTGTTCCGTGTTCCAAAACTTATCTGAGCGCTTGGTCGAGGCGACATGTGACTATGTGACCAAAATGCTGGGGTACATTTGGCCCAACGTATAAGTATTGCCATTCAACGTGGCAATGCTGCCAGCATTCTGGGCACTCTGCCATCTGACAGTGGTTTGAAGCACTTGGATTTTCTGTAGGTTGGCTTGTGGCCGATCTGTGGTTAATAAAAGTGTTCTCAACTGCTGTAGTATTGTTAGTTTGTTTTTCTCAATAAAGGTATTTGTTTAATTTATTTTCATTTCAAGTTTTTATTAAACTGCTGTATATGTACCTTAGTCCGCCACGTCTCGTCTGCGGTCGACATGTTCGAGATAAATTTCTTTACATTTTAATATTTTATATTAATTTTCATTTTAACATTTTGTGCTTGGCATGTCAAAACATGTGTCAAAATTTCATAAACATTTATAATGTTTTTAATCCTAATCAAAAAATTCTTTTGTCTATGAAAAAAATAGAAAAGAAGAATATTATGTTATCTATTTTTACCTTCTGTGATGTGGGGGGCGGGGGGACGAATGAGAAATATACCAAAAAAATTTGTTTCTCATCATATCCATTTAGGGAATGTTAGATTTAATACTTAAAAAAAAAACCTGTCACCTATCTACCGTGGAGGGCACATAAAACTGTGGGTCCCGGCTGTTTCCTATAAGATATTGTAGGAGGCAGTCGTTAGGTCATGTTGCAGGCACAGTAGTAATCTCTGCGACCTGAAACTGCAACATATAGGTTCGCCATACAACCTATAATTGTGTTTGTGGTTTGACTCTGACAGTGTAAGTAGGGTACCTAACCTGTTCTGTTGGAGTATAAACCCCAATTATTTTACTAAATAAAACAATATCCTCCATAAACTTCGAAATAGCATATATTTAAAAAAATCACGTTACAAAATAACATATAATAGCTATAACTTAATTCTACATAAAAATTGCTTTTTGTGACCGGGTCTGAGAACTGCTGAACCGTTTTTGATGACATTTAATGATGAAGGAAGACAGCAGAATGACAGTGAAATAATCTTAGAAAAACAATAGAAAATATAACTTCATTTTGATCGCAATTTTGAGTCTACAATTAAAAACAAATCGGTTCAACAGTTCTCATAAAAAAGGAAAAAACAAAAAAGTCAGTTAAAACTAATAATAAATTTATTCATAAAAATACATAAGAATTCAGAATTTCATAGTTCATAAGTGTAAAGAATAGATACGGGGTGCACCAATCGCTATTTTAGATTATTTTTGTCTAGAATCCGATTTTTAAGATATAAAAAACCCCGTTTTATATTATGCTCAAAATAAAATTAATTCAAAAATTCCATTTGAAACCATTTGGAGTCACTTTAAACAGGTTGTGATCATTTGAAACATTTTTTATTTCACTTGAAAAAGTTTGGATTCCACTTGAACCAGTTTGGATTCACTTGAAACCATTTGGATTCACTTGAACCAGTATACATTTACTTGAAACAATTTGGATTCACCAGCAACATTCAGTGAATAACATTCTTGTAAAAAAGTTACAAATACGATTTCATTTTTTTAAATCTTCTATATACCACTTTATTTTGAGCAAAATATATGCACAAACAAATCAACTTGTCATTTTAATAAACACTAGACTTATCTAGGTAATGTCAAATTGATATACAGGGCCCGGAAAATATAGAACAAATAATGCTATGGACCCCATATTTAAGATTACAGAATTTTATGCGCGGAAATTTCGGTTTGACTGATATTTATATAAAATGGAGTTACTCGTTACTTTAGCGGGAATCCATGATTATAATTATTATTAATTAAAAAACATATTTGTATGTTAATTCCGCTCTAATTTCTCATGTGTCCAATCCAAGTTATTGCTATTAACCATAATCTCGCGTGATATTAAGCGACAATGTGGCCGTAGATGGTAGAAGACTTAACCTAGAAGGCGGGATAAGTCCCTGAACATCGTGCCGTAACACACTTGTACTTTATATGTAACCATTTAGTTTTATTTTCACTCCATTTTTTCTTAATCAGTCAAACCAAAATACACGCAATGTCCAAATATTAAAAAAGAAATAAGTTAACATACTATATAATATGTAGGCTAGCCAATCTTAACATTAAATAGTGCTAACATAATATTATATTATATTTGTTTTTATATTTAATAGCTACGGGTCGGCCACACAAAAATAACCTTTCATAATCAAAACAATAAGATGAAAATGAAAAAAAAAACCTTTAAAAAAAATATTTTTACGCCGTTTTTAAATATATCAAACTGGAAACACTTTTAAAATGTGTGCAATAATATTATGGAGGGCTGTTCTTAAGGAATTTTCAATAAATTAATTCTATGAATATATATTTCAAAATTTGTCAAATAGTGCGAGCGAGCGAGCGTCACTCGATATATACGCTCTTAATAATAATTTTTATTTTGTACACTTAGTTGAGTCCGTTTTCGAGTCCACATTCTATAGATGGACTCAAAAGTGGACTTTTATAAGTGTTCTTTATAAATGCTCAAAATTTGTCATGAAATATTCAAGATAATAAATAAAAATGTACTCGAAATACACTTATTTTTAATTAACCGAATACAAAAATGTAGTTAAAATTTTGATGTTTTTTTTACTACATAATCTTTTCTTACACAACCATAATATTCTTATCATTACTGCGTGTTTTGAAATATTTCATAATTTTCACGATATTTTCATGGTTAGTAAATTTGCCAGTTTCAATTTAAAAAAGTAAATAAAAGCTTGTAAAATATATGTATATATTTCACAAAGCGCCACCTAACCCCAAGCTTAGCAACTTAATGCTTGTGTTATGGTGGTTAGGATAACGGATATAATACATATACTTTTCTTTTGCAGACACATACTTATAATAGATATTGAAAACCACCCAGACCAGAAACAAATATCTGTGGATCACACAAAACGATATTTCATGGGTCCACTTAGTGAATTTGCCAGTGTCAATTTAATCGAAATTTGGTATATTTTTGTGTGCCCGAGCAAAATACTATTTTTATTATAGTAATTCAAAAGCACGAATGGCATCAGGGCGACTGAGCCCTCGGTCAAGCATTACATGCCATGTTTAAAGTAAAAGAATGCACCAAAATATCCAGTACGACAAACCGGGAAAAAGTTTGTACTTTTTTGCTGAGTACTTCATTAAAATCAATTCCAATATGTACTATCGGTTTGAATTGTACAAAAAGTTGTAAATAAATGATAATTTATTTTTTATAAGCAAAAGATAGTGGGATTCCGTTGTTATGTCAAGTCTACAACTGATGACAACAACAACGAACAACTTTTGTCTATGGACGAATGACTCCGGTATACCTACTTGGCCTAAATTCTCCACGAAAAAGAGACGGCGGCGCAGCAAAACGTAAGCAAAAAACCTATAAACACATTTTTATTTTCAAAAACGCCACTATCAGGCGCGCAAAAGATGCTAAATTAAAAAAAAAAATGAAGTTGCATTTGAGTTTGACTGGCATCGTCAGAATTTACAAGGTTTTTTTCAAAATTTTGTTAAAATTTGACAGTGAGCGCCAGCAAAACGAGAAGCGATTTTGGACCGGCATAATCCCGCTTGTCGGCATTCGTGCATAGACAAAACTGCACTGGCGAACGACTCGGCGACTCATTCGCCACTTTACTGCGTTGTATCTCCCACGTTTTTTCATCAGATTTACAAATAAAAAAATATGTGTCCAATATTTTTCAATAATCTACATTATGGACAAAACAAATTCAGCCAACATCCCTATTGTGGCGCCCTTTCTAGGGAAATTCTTTGAAAAAACAAACCCCAAATTCAAGCTGCCGATTAGTCCCAGAAAAATCGTACTGGACGTCAAAAAAAGTTACGTAATGTAAAAGACGGTTGGCAAGTTAAAAACCAATTTAAAGTAAAAATAAAAAAAGTAAAATAAATAAAAAATATATCTCGCCGATTAAAATATAGCAACTTTTGCTCTAATGAGCTTTAAATTACGCCATCTATGTTTATATCAAGGAAGTTTTTAAAGATACTACAGTGCAAAAACTTAAAAAAACGCCAATAGGTGGGTTTTACGTATTCAAAATGGACATCTATACAGGTATTGGCTAACTTTAAAAGTTTTTCGAATTTTACGCAAAACTAATCACTAGGTACCAATTAAATTTTAAAATAAAAAATGCTATAAAAAGGTCATTTTTAATTATACTAATATTTCAATATAGTGTGAGGAATTTTAATTTAATATCATTTTTATATGTTTAGAATTTTATTGTTGTAAATAAATGAAACATTTAAAATTAGCCAATAACTTAATCACGAACAAAGCTTAGAAAGTTGTGGTTTATTCCCATTCGCTTACATCTTTTGCCCCGAGATGCTAACTATCCAATGTTGACCAAGAAATTACATTGGTGGCACACAACAATATTCGTTTTCCTTTTCTATCTTGTTTTATATCCGTATTTTTTGTCTTGCTCGGCTTGTTTTCTCTATAACTTTGCTTTAGGGTTTTCTGAATAAAAAAAAGATCCATTATGAGGCAGCATTGAGACATCAGGTCACCTGTCAAAAATGACTGAGTAGAACCTTTTTTGTCCATATGCACGTGAACAAGAAGGTTTGATTCAAGAATTATTTATTTTTAATTGATAACATTCATAGACAAACACCGAAAATTATATGTATCATAGATTAGGATCGACCTCATAAATTTTCGTGAAAACCCTCATTGCCTTAATCACCCGGTGGCAACTGAGAATTATTTTGTATCTGGGTATTTTTATTCCCAAATGCCAACTAGGAGCAATATTTGCGAATGGGAATAAAACCAAAGATGCCATTTATCAGCGGCGCTTTTCAAGTCGCCCGCCATTTCGTTTTCCCGACATTTTGTTCAAAATGGCGGCTCGACATACAGCGTGTTCAAAATCCACACGATTATGTACACCACGGCAAAACTACACACTGTATATAAGCGATTTACGTAACTTTACGGAGTATATCTTAATTACTGAAAGCGAGATGGCAGTGTGGAAACTTGAGGTTTACCTGAAAAGAAAAATTTAAAGTGAATTAAACAAGTGAATTAAATTAAAAATTTAAAAAACCCCCAACGCAATATGTAATTCACCATTTTGTGGTGAAATGCCACCTTGGATTTTAAATTTTGTATAGTGGGTTGTATTCTACTAGTTAAGCCCTTTCATTTGATACACATATTGAGGGGGTCGTGGAAGAAAAAAAATCCGCCATTTTGTAGTGGCGGCCATCTTGGACAGATTTCCACCAAACATGGCTAAGAACACTCTTGACTAACTCTACTTTCAAACAAAAAAAATAGATCTAAATCCGTTCGGGAGCTACGATGCCACAGACAGACACACACCCACACAGACACGTATAAAACTTATACACCCCGTCGTTTTTGTGTCGGGGGTTAAAAATACATTAATCGAATTTAATTAAAACAGACATTTTTTTTTGTCCTCTATTGTGTGTTTGGGTTTTGTATTTGTATTGTATAACCCTTTTCAGGTAAAGGGATTAATATACCTAGTCAGGTCATAAATTCTGTCACATGTTTAATATAAAATTATTGGAACAAGTTTATTTATTATGTAACCATTTATATACCAAAATGAACTTTTTTTTTTTTTTTTTTTATGTAATAGGTGACAAACAAGCAGACGGCCCACCTGATGGTGAGTGGCTACCGTCGCCTATGGATACCTGCAATACCAGGGGTACCGCTGGTACGTTGCCTACCTTTCAAGACTCTATTCACTTGCCTTTTGAAGAGTCCCATGTTATAGCTCATCGGAAATACCGCGGGCGGAAGCTCACTTAACAAAACATAGATTCTTATGACAATAAAGTTTATTCAAAATGACCTCCGTGATTTTGAATACAGGCCTTCAATCTGCGCGGCCAGTCGTCTATCGCAGCACGAACGAGGTCCATGTCAATATCGGCTGCTGCCTTAATCAAGGATGTCTTGAGTGACTCCAAATTGGGATGAGGCTTTGAGCACGCCTTTTCCTCCAAGTGTTGCCATATCTTGTAATCTAACGGACTCAAATCTGGACTGGAGGAGGGCCAGTCTTCGTGCCGGATGAAGTCGATTTCACGCGCCGCCAGCCAGTCTTGTGTGCTCTTCGCTCTATGAGCTGGCGCCGAATCTTGTTGGAATACCCAGTGCCTGTTATTGAACATGGTATGAGAAACAGGTTCCACAAGGTTCGTCAGGACTGTATTTTGATACACAACTGCATTCGTTTTTACACCTTTCTCACAAAAATGTACCTCTGTTAAGCCCCAATAAGAAACTCCCAACCATACCATGAGCGAGGATGGAAAATGACCTCGTTGGACACGCGGAATACGGTTGCTCGCTTCTTCACTACTGTGTGCGTACACCTTATCATTTTGTTTGTTGTAGCTCTCTTCTACGGTAAAAATTTTTTCATCCGAAAAAAGAATTTCTCGATATTTTTTTCTCGCGTACCGCTTCAACAAAGCGCGGCATCTCTTCAGTCTCAGGTCCATTAGACGAGCATTTAAACGATGTCCTGTTTTTCTTCGATATGCCCGAAGCCCTAAGTCTTCATTTAACACCCTTTTCACCGTGGTTCTGCTTAACCCCATCTGAAGGGCCAACAGTTTCTGCTTACGTTTGGGATTTCTTTGAATTCGCGCCTTCACAGCTTTTATCACTGCTGGAGTCCTAACAGACCGAGGGCGACCACTTCTTGACCTGTCATCTACACTAGAGTCTTCATTGTATCGTTTGATGGTACGATAAACGAATCTTTTGGTTATATTCAAATTTTTCAGTATGTCAAAAATTTGAATTGGCGCGTAACCGCAACGCAATAACTGCAACACGGTCTTCTTTAAGCGTCCACTCCATATTTAAAAATGAGTAAAATTCTAAAAAGTATACATTTTTATTTTCATGAACAATTCGAAATTCGAATTCAATAAACTTTTTTGTGGCCAGCATTCTAAAAGAAAAGTTTTTACTGTGTGACAATACTTATGACCTGACTAGGTATATATATCAATAAATAGTCGATTTCCCAGTTGCGTCAATAATTAATAAAATAATATTATAAACGTGAAAGTTTGTAAAAATGGATGACTGAATGTCAGGATGTCTGGATGTATGTTTGTTACTCTTTCACGCCTAAACGGGTGGACCGATTGAGCTGAAATTTGGTATAGAGATAGCTTAGACCCTGGAATAACACATAGGCTACATAAGTACTGCGGGTAAAACCGATGGTTATTATTTGACAATTTGTTATATCGTGCGAGCGAGAGGTTCAGCGACTATTAGCCGCTTAAAGGTATAATACGTACATCTAGGCGGTAAAGGTACATATAATACGTACATCTAGGCGGTAAAGGTACATATAATACGTACATCTAGGCGGTAAAGGTACATATAATACGTACATCTAGGCGGTAAAGGTACATATAATACGTACATCTAGGCGGTAAAGGTACATATAATACGTACATCTAGGCGGTAAAGGTACATATAATACGTACATCTAGGCGGGCTGCGGTGTGCTGGACTTGTCCTTCTTCTTTTCCTTCTTCTTCTTGAGGAAGGAGGGCGTCCTCAAGCCCTTCTTCTTCTTCTTGTCTTTCTTGGGAGACTCTTCGGTCGATATCTCCTTTGAGGGGGATCCCTGGAGGGTAGATAAAAAAAATATATATATATTTCAGAACATTACACACAGCGCCACCTAACCCCAAGCTATGCAACTTAATGCTTGTGTTATGATGGTTAGGATAACGGATATAACTTATATATAGTTTTCTTTTTAACCCGCGACGCTAAAACGACGGGGTGTTATAAGTTTTGTAAATACATACTTATAATAGATACAGAAAGCCACCCAGACCAGAAACAAATATCTGTGGATCACACAAACATTTGTCCCATGCGGGAATCGAAACCGCAACCTTCTGCGTTGCAGGCGGGTATTAGCCCACCGCGCCACAAAGGTCGTTTAAACAATAGGCATTATCAACCCGGCGATGATGAATGATGACATGAAAGAAGTTACAAGAACTATAAGGCCCGATCCCACAGAATACAACCACAATTTTAGACCCAGGAAAAATGCGTTACGCATCATCACCCCACGCCGGGGGCGCGGGGCGGTATGTGGGACTCCGCCGCCGAAGATGGGTGCGGCGGATACCCACTAAAAACCTGGAGATGTTCCTGCGGGACGCCATAATGCCGGGATAACGGGTACGCCGAAGCACTCATCCACGGAAAATTCAACCACCTAACCTAACCACCAATCACCTTTTTTATGTGATGAAGTAGAAGACGAGCAAGACGCTATCCTGTTAAGAGATAACGCTGCCCATAATCAGTACAGGACTTCACAATGATGTGAAATTCTAGCACTGCACCAACGCTTCTTACTCAAGAGTCATAACATGTTAAAACTCTTGAGCCCAGTAATTTCACTCTACAGTGCCCTCCTACCGAAGCATACAGTAATGTTTGCAAATCACTGCTCAGGCGGTAGAATAACTGGGACTGTTGAGGTACCCACCTAGACAACCAGGAGGTCGTCTAGGTGGGTACCCCAACAGTGCCGGTCAGCAAAGGAAGTCTACCCCCGGTAATTGACATTTGTAAGACATTGGGAGTAGCTGCAAATTGTATGCAATGACAGCGCGAGTAGCAAGAGTAGCGTCTTGATATATGTCAGTTTAGTCTTGACAGTGGGACGGGAGTTTTTTTTTTTTTTTTAAGTAATATGGCAGAGACGGGAGTTGCTACTCTTATGTCAATATCTTAATATGCTAAAGGGGCAGTATGTCAGATCGTTCCAAATATTTTATGCTCACCTCTTTACTGCTGTGCGAGAAAGTGCTCTGATGCGCGTCAGAATGGTCGCCGTTGACGGTGTGTTCGCCTGGAATTAGTTTTATATACTTTAAATACAATGTATTTATAAATTAAAAAGTGAAATAAAAATAAAAACTTTTTAAAAACAAGCTTTTATTATTATTACCATCTAGCATCAAAGACGAATCAAATGAGCCCAAACTCGATGGGGTTGCGTCGTTAAATTACGGAATTCCTACGCCACGTTATAGTTTCATCATCAGATCAGCTCTATGTCATAATAATATTGCATTGTCATCCGATTTATACATGCATGCACAATTTCAGCTCAATTTGAAACTGGGAAGTGGATCAAATTAAAGTTGCAAGATTTGATTACAGACAGACAGACAGACAACAGACAGGTGAAAGTAAATAAAAGCTTGTAAAATAAGACTGACAGTTATCATTTCTATTTTGATTCTCTCCAATCTCGCTAATCCCACACGCTGTGCTACAAGGGTTTTGGACCATTCTTTTTTGACCTTGTGAACAACAAAAGTTAAATATTTTTTTTTTTTTTTTTATGTGATGAAGTAGAAGACGAGCAAGACGCTCTCCTGATGTTAAGAGATAACGGCTGCCCACAATCCGTACACCCAGCTACCCAGGATTTCACAACCATGTGAAATTCTAGGAGCACTGCACCAACGCTTCTTACTCAAGAGTCATAAGATGAACTAATTTAATAAACGTGAAAGTCTGTAAGAACGTATGGATGTATGTTTGTTACTCTTTCACGCCTAAACGGGTGGACGGATAGAGCTGAAATTTGGTATAGATATAGCTTTGACCGTTGAATAACACATAGGCATAGAACAGCGGGTAAAACCGCTGGACGAAGCTAGTTATCTAATACAATTAACAAGTAATATTAGTGTTAGTAGTTATAATTACTTACTTCTAGTGATCACTATAAAGCGTTTCTCCCGAAACCACCCCACGGCTGTCAAGAGTCATGCGTGTGTGCGAGTCAGAAAAGCGGTGTTGCCAGTCAAAAAGCGGAGACATATTGGATTGCCATTATAAAAAAATATTTATACTTTTTTATAAAATTTGAGGTAACTAAATTGAATGTAATCATTTTATATGAATTATTTAACTGTATACTGTATATGTTACGGCTTAATGTCGAATAATAATAATTGGGGTTTATACTTCAACAGAACAGGTTACCCTACTTACACTGTCAGAGCCAAATCACAATTTATAGGTTGTGTGGTCAACTTATATGTTGCAGTTTCAGGTCGCCGAGATTACTATAGGGCCTGCAACATGACCTAACGACTGCCTCCTACATATCTTATAGGAAACAGCCGGGACCTACAGTGTTAGCCGACTAAACCTAGGTGTATTTTGTACTTTAGCCGTAACATATTAAATATACCAAAAGTTACTTAACAGAATCTTAAAATTCCTTCTCAAATATAACCAATAGATAAGAGTATATTATAAGTATTTGATATTTCTTTCCTTGTTGATATTATTAATAATAATAAATCATTAAGGTTAATTAAATAATAACTTCACAGGAAATAGAAAATACAATGCGTCAATGCGTTATCATTGCCAGCATAAAGCTGAGCATATGCCTTTTGCCTAATTTAATAATACATACCACAATTATTTTGTTACGTTTCCTTCATTTTCTTGTATTAGTTTAATGTCATTTGAAATTGTATTTTATTTTTGGCAATAAAACTATTTTTTTTTATTTTATTGTTTTCTTGACAAAATTTAAATTATGAAATTTAAATTTTCATGTTAATGGCAATCCAATAGGTACCCTTGTCCCAACTTAATAAAAACACAAAATGCACATAAATTCAATAAAACAATAATATTTACAACATTAATTGTTTATTATACACTCACAAACATAAAAACCATGCACAAAATGAACATAGAAAGTGAAAATTAACATACATTTTTAATATGAACATAAATTGTTATAAATGTGAACAAAGAAATAGCAAATTGTTAGAAATAGCATTATTATGGGAATCAGGAATAGAAGAGAATTATTAGTGAAAAAATCTTAACACAAGGCTAAAAATAACATTTTATACAATTTTAACAATCATTACAAAACTTATACTGCATACGTAAAAAATAAATAAAAATTCTGACACCGGTATACCCGTAAAAATTATATCTTTCACTTACCTCAATAATTCTAGTTTTATTTAATTAAAAACTTTAGCGAACGAATTATTTAAATATTATTTTTATTTATTAAAATTTAAATAACACAAAATCAGTCTTAATTTAAAATGCAATTAAAGAACCGTATTTCAGATTCAGACTAATAAAACTAATAATACTTTTGAACGAAACGGTCTCTATATACGTTACGTTTAAAATCGAAACTCACTAACTTTTAGACCTGAAATCGAAACGATTTGTTCACTTCTCGACCTAAAATCGAAACAGTTCGTTTCTTTTAGGACATAAATCGAAATGAATTGTTCATTTTTCAAACAAAATAAAAAAAAATGTCAAAATTTAAATTTTTAATTAAATATTTTTAAATAGAATTTTCAATTTTAAATTATAAGTTAGTTTTTCTACAAACTATTTATCCTAGCCGATTCAAACTCGCAAGAGTCAAAACTCTCAGACATCCGAAACTTAGATATGATCCTGTAGAAAATCGTGTCTTCGAAAGGAGGCCAAGTTGTATACAACCTTTGTCGTTTATTCACTTGGTATATCAACTTTTTTTGAGGACTTTCATAATCGAATGATTCGCACGTATCAAATTTGGAACTACACGGCGATGTGAAATGCAATTCTTCATTTTCATTATTCAAATTAGCTACTTTTTCAGTATTATTAATTAAAACTGATTTTTGTCTGTTACAAAATTCGATCCCATAAAAACTCGGGATGGTTTCATCTGCGCGTTTCACTCGTCTATTTGTCATGTCATTCTTAAATGATGTATCATCTACGCTATCATCGAATGATAGCCAATATTTTATGCCACCAGGGTTTTCCGTTAAAGACATCGATATAACTGATGCTGGTTTTGTGAAAGGGGAGGTTAAATTTAAGTCGCAAGTCATGTCATTTTTGTGATTTCTTATTGGAGATTCGGTGCAATTTTCAAAGATTTTAGGTTTTCCTGGTGAAGAACAACGTACGTCTTGAACAAACGCTATGTTCATCTGATCGGTGTTATTAAGTATTTGTTCTACTGTGTTTTCAAACGATTCGTTCAGTGCTTGTTTAGTCAAGTTCATTTCTTGTTCGGTTTGTTCAGAATTAAGTTCGGTTTGTTCATTATATAGTTCAGTAAGTTCACCATCAAATTCTTTATAATTATCATTTTCTGTTACATTTAATTCTGATACAAATTCGCTTAAATTAACTTCAATAGTTCCATCAAAGGCATCTTTCTGGTCATCAAATTTGCTGTCAAATTCAGGATTCGTTAATTCAAAATGCTCAATGAAAGTTGCATTTAAATCATTCTCTTCTTCATTAAAATGGTTTTCATTAGACACTCTATCGAATATTTTGAAAACGATTTCTTCTGCGATTTCAGTGCTGTCTAAATTTTCATATTTCTCGTCTGTATTTGTGCTACTTTCTGTATCACCTTGGTTATGTTCGTATATATTTTCAGTTTCAATTTGGTTATCTAATTCAAATACCGTATCGTCCAATGCGTTATTATTATCATCAAATTGTTCTATTAGAGCCAAATCTAAAGGATGAATATAGTTATCATCTGAAATGTCAAGATCATTTTCAATGTTGTCCACATCGAAATTGTCTTCGATTACATCGAAATTGTATCTTTTGAGGTTTTCATCTGCATGAAAGTCAATATGTACATTTGACATTGCATTCTGATCTTTGATAACCTTATCATGAGATTCATTTTCCTTTATTCTACCCGTATCTTTGCAATTTTCTTTGTTATTATAATTTTTAATTTCATCACTTTCATTCCATAATACTTTAGTAGTATAAATGATGTCTTCCGGATCAACCACAGTTACTACCGTTTTGCTCGTCCTTTTATTTTTCCTATTGGCATAGAAAACTGTATTAAATATATAATAGATCACGCTTTCGACTATTTTGTTTGCTTCGTTGATGCCGTCACTGCTGTCAGTTAGTACCGTTTCGTTGTTTAAATTACTTTCTATTTCCTGCACCATTTTGGTTATGGAAAAGTTTTCATTGTCGTCATTATTTTTATCTTGTAAAGCCTCAATATTTAGGTGTGGAGAATCATTTTCGTTACGTGGAGCGCTATTTTGGTCTTGCAAAGGACAGAAATTTTCATCTGAGGTCTCATTTTGTTCTTCTTCCTCAAAATCATTTATTTTATCTTTAATATCATTTTGTGTCTCATCGCCTATTAAAGTTTTACTTGTCACCGTATACTTTTCTTCAGTTATTTCACTCTCTCTTTCCTTTAACATCGTATCTTTTCTTTTCTGAGATATGTCCTCAAGACCTTGACAATCTTGTCCTTCATTTTCTTCAATCCGTTCTTTTTCATTGAAATATTCTCTTTCCTTAACATTAACTTGCAACTTCCTATCAACCATTAAAAAGAATTCGTTATTATTCTCATAATCAATTCTGTTAAGCATAACAATTAGCAATTCGGTTATTATTTCGTACTTCTCAAACTCTACTGTAGAATCTAATGTTAGTAATTCTACAGTTGAACTAGCAACACTGTTTTCTGTTGAACTCTTTCTTGGTGCCATTGGTACTTTAAATGTGACGTCATCTAACACTGAATCTGTTGATATTTTGTCATCGTTTTCTGTTGCAATGTCCAGTTGTTTGAAATTTTCATCAAGTTCTTTATTAACACTGCCCATAGGCTGGGTATCTTCCTCTAGAACGTTCTCTTTTTCTGGTTCCATGGGAGCTTTTTCTTTCTCAATTACCTCTTTCTGAATATTTTCTGCTGTTTTTAAATCATTTGGTAAATTAACGTCTACTGTATGTTCCGACTTGGTTTCTAAGTTTTTACTGTTATTTGAAGCTTCCATATCTTTACTATTATTATTCGACTGATTACTAGAATCATCTCCATAGGAGCTTTTGGACTCTTCCAAAATCGGTTCAAGTACAGTTTTGGGAGCTTCGATTACTTTCTGTGGCGTTTTTTTAGGACTCTCCTCGTTTTTCTTCAAATAATCGTCGCAGTAGAAGTTTATAGGCACGGAATAATCTCTAATGTCTTTCTCAACCAAGTCTTTAACTGGACTTTCATAGGCTTCTTCGAAATCTGTGAAGCTATGATATTCGCCTTCAGTAGTGTCAAGAGTACCATCCGAATCATCTATATTAACCAATTTTGCTGCATATATGTCATCGCCATTGACAATTTCTACTTGTTTCTTCTTCTTAACGTCATTTTTAGTCAATTCTGCGTCGAAAATATCATTTTCGACTAGTGTTGTCTCTTTCGTTACAGTCACATCCAAGTTTTTGTCCTTTTCTACAATAGTTTTGTTCTCAGAAGAGAAACTATTGCCAATGTCTTCTAAATAGCTGTCTTCGTTGAACTCTTGACTGTCAACAAACTCTACTTTCTCTATTTTAAATACAGGCACTTCTTTTACAGTCACTTTGACAGTTTTTTCTTCAATCTGTTGTATTTTGTCATTTTTTTCTTCAATTTTGTCCGATTTTTCGTCAATCTGTGCTACTGTTACAGATCTTTCATCACATTTCGCAATATTATCCATCGAATAGTAAATCGACGGTTTTTTAGCTAACTCCCAAGCGTAATAAGAATTCGCTGTACCACACGACCTACATCTAGGCAAATGGTAGTGCACTGGAAAGGGGTCTTTGATATGTGCGTTGACAAAACCGCTATGTGATTGCGTCCTGTACAAACTACCTTCATTTTTGACCATTTTTCGTGGTAACGAGCGAGTTTTGAGACCATACTCAGATTTTGCTTTCCCATCCCATTCTAACGAAGGGATGGAGTGGAGACTTGATCTAGAAGAAGCTAAAGGGTCATCGCCTAGTCTAGAATTAAGACTGACTTTGCATTTAGGGTGTTTAGGAGTATCGTATTTTTTTAATATGTTATCAAAATTAGTATTACGGGTATAATCATGTTTTTTGTTAGTGCGTTCTTCCGGTTTATTTGTACCTGCAAGCATAGCGTGAGTCAAGCTGGGTATGTGCAAAGGGAATGGTAGAAGCGATGTTTTAAAACTTTATTATTGTCCAGTTTTAAACTACACCTTTCTAACTGAATGAATAAAACGGCACAACTCACGTCTAATATAAATAACATAATATTGAATTTTATTGTTATAATTTGAACTACGGTTTCGTTCATTTTCTTAATTTAGTTATGGAAAGCACTCGGAGTAGCTTTAAAAATCGTAGACCTCTCTTTAATACGTATTTTCTGGGCATTTAGTAGAACTGTTTGTAGTTTATAAATGGACTTGATTTGTGTTTAATTTATTTCTATCGCTGGTACCATTCTCGTTTTCTAGCTATTTTAAATGCAAGGTAAATTCAAAGTTCCCCTAGTTAGTGATGTTTTGATTTGATCTTGCATTTAAAATGTTAAAACAAACAAAAACACCACATGATATAATGATAAGTATATGATAAATGATATAGATATATAAATACATTACAACAAAAAAGATAGTAAAAGTAAATAAAAAAGTAAATTAGAGGAGAAATAGTTGCAAGACTTCCCGTATATTAAAAATGGCAGAATATCATTTCTATGATAAGTAGAATTTGTACTGGATAAAAGTACTGAAAAAACTTGGACAAGAATTAAATAAACCTATGCATCTAAAATCAATCAGTCGTTCTATATTGTTTGAAATACCGCGGTTTCTATAATATTATAGAACAATAACAACATTTCTTATTTTATTTACTTTGTAAACGTCTACAAATGAGATGATAATACAAACATTTGAAACAATTATATACATCACACACATCCACGCATCCATACATACATAATACATACACCATTCAAAGCCCAAATCGATTTAACCCCAAAAACCTGATCAAATTTCCTTATAGACACCAAACAAAAAGCAGTTGATAAAACTCTCGAGAAAATAAACCATAGATCAAATATATCGGATATATTTATTGGGCACTGGGCACTCTGCCTGACAGTGGTTTGGAGAAATTGGATTTTCTGTAGATCGGCTTACGGCCGATCTGTGGTTAATAAAATGCTGTAGTGTTGTTAGTTTGTTTTTCTCATTAAAGTAATTTGCCACCCATTAAAAAAAAGTTCTATGAAATAAACAGTTAGCAATCTTCCACCACCTTTATGCAACGATCAGAATGCCAAACTCGTCTCACTATCTTTTCATTTTGGTTTCAGAATCAAAAAGCGTCAAAATTGATCCGCTGAAGAAAAAATAACACGATAAAAAGCTAAAATTCTTCCACCGAACACCCCCACTTTTTATTTTTGGTTTCAGGATGAAAAAGCGTCAAATTTGATCCGATGAGAAAAAAACAACACGACAAAAAGCCAAAATTCTTCCACCGAACACCCCCCAAAAACCTCCTAATTCCCTCCTATAACCCACCTCTCAAATAATGTTGCCTAACAACAACAGTCGATGGAGGAGACATAACTGTCGGCGGTGGAGACATAATGCCAGTGGAAGACGAGACCGAAGCTGGCGAGTCCAGGAATACCTCGTCATCGGGTAGCAGGTTCGGATCTTTCATGATCAAAATAAACCAAATAAATATCGAAATGTATTTTTTTTTTGTAATGGCCTCTCTTTTTCTCTCTCCCTATCTCTCTCGTTCATTCTCTATATCTCCGTCTCTCTTTCCTTTAAATTCATATCACTTAACCCATTCCATATCCGTTCCTCATTTCATTCAACTACCATTCCCATTTACACTACAATCCTTTACAAATTCACCCTCCATTTCATTTCACCAATCTCACATCCTCCACATTTACTCCTTATTTCGTTTCACTTTCCTTCCCATTTATACTAATCAAATTCATTACTATGTAACCGTATTATATTTTTATTATATCATTCACTCTCCATTCCAACAAGATCACTTCCCGCCCATTTTCACAGTTTATTTTATTTCATCTCAGTACCCTTTTTTATTTACTTCCCATTTCATTCAACAAATTTCACAGCGCATTTACACTACTTACTTATTTTTGATTCACTCCTCATTTGATATTCCCTCCCCATTTCATTTCACAAACTGTCCTCCCTATCTACACTGATTGCCCTTCCCATTTACACCGTATTCGTATCACTACCCCTCCATATTCACTCCCCATTTACACATTTCTAAATCATATTTACTCCCCATTTCATTTCACTGACTTCCTTTTCCATTTTCACTAAATTACTTCCCATTTACACTAACTTCACTCCTCATTTCACTACCCGATCATATTCACTGCCATTTTCACCAATCTCACCTCACATTCACTCCTCATCTCATTTACACCAACTTCCCTTCCCGTTTATACTAACTTCTGTCCCCGTTTACACTTCAATCCTCACCTCTGCCAACGACGCGGTGTTGCGCACGCGCAGTGATTACAGAGGTGACGCCTGTTTTCACCGCGGACGGTACAAATACATCATCATCCGAAAACAGAGTCACATTCACTCCCCATTTTACTTCACCAATATCACTCCCTATTACATTTCATTTCACTACTCGTCACTTCACTCTCAATTTTGTCTATATAACTTAACTCCCCATATTATTTTCCCCCCTTCTCTTCCCATTCCACTAACATACTTCCCATTTACACAACTTTCCTTCCCATTTCATACACTACCCCTCCATATTTTCTCCCCATTTACACATTTCTTATTCATTTTTACTCTCAATCTCGTTTACACTGACTTTACTTCCCATTTACACTAACTTCTCTCATTATTTACACTAATTTCGACCCATCTCACCTCTGCCAACGACGCGGTGTTGCGCACGCGCAGTGATTACAGAGGTGACGCCAGTTTTCACCGCGGACGGTACAAACACGTCGTCATCCGAAAACAGAGTCGGATCACGTGTGCCTTTTAGAAGTAGGTTGGTTTGAAGTAATATAGCGTGAAAAGAATTTGAAGATTAGTGGGAAAGAAAACAAGTACATATTATATATCGCTGCTTTTAAACTAAATATCAAAATAAGGCATTTAGGAGATAATATTAAAATTTTGTTATTTAACTTACTTTCGATGCTGTGGTGTTATAATATAATAATATTATGTATTCAATAATATAATATCAAATATGTGTATAATAATTGCAAAGTGCTCCATTTTAGCCTAATTGAATTTTTGAATAAACGAATTTTGAGTTTGATTTTGATAATATTATGTATTTTATAATAAGTAAGTTAAGTATGCCTCTATATATGATATATTATGTATTCCGATACGTATTAAAATTTAATAAAATTATATATTGTGTGGCCCTTTCGTTTTAAAGATGCGATATATATGACTGTAAAAAAAATAAAGATAATAAATTTTATATGTATTACAAAAGAATATAAAAAGAAATTAAAGTATCAAATATAGAAGAATAAGATATAATATAAAAGGGGAAATTATATTTTTAGTTATTGTGTTAAAAAAACACCTCAAAATCCAAATTATTAAATAGTTTAATATTTAATTTCACAATAAATTAATGCTTTGTCATGATTAATACATTTTTTTGATTTTGATTTATTTAATTGTATAGCCTCAACTTAAGATGAAGCTGTACCTATATTAAAAAAAAATAGAAAATGAATTTAATTGTTAATACACAGATAAAATATATGAAATACTTTACAAAACATTTTTTCTTAAATTGTATCATTTTAAATGTGAAATTAAATACAACCCAGAACCAAAAAATCCAAATATTAGTAATTTGAAAGCAGTTGTGCAAGACAATACAGCAAAAAATATTTCTCATGCTGGGATTTGAACCTACCTTTCAAATCATTTTCATGAATGTTCAGCTCAATAAGTTTTATTTGTGAACATATTGTATGATATAAATTTATTATTGTAAAGAGCTTTTTAGCAAAAAATTAAACCGCCGAAATCACTCAAAGCAAAAAATAAAATTATAATAAAAAAGTCGAAAAGTGTGTCCCGATCTTAAGATCGTGGGTTCAAATCCAGACAAGACAAATAATTTTTGCTGCAATTTTTTTGTTGTTTTTTATAACAAATGCCTTACCTTTTGTCCTATCAGCGTGTGCGCGTTCGGCGTTCAAGAAATCGGTTGTATCGACTATAATACAAACAAATTATATGTAGACATGCAATGTCACTAAGGAAATAATGCTGATAATCTAAAATTACGATCAAAAATGCACTGTTTTTGAGGTGAAAATTACATTTTAAACAAACAATTAAGTTGCCAGTTATTCTACCGCCTGAGCAGTAATGTGTCGACATTACTGTGCTTCGTTAGGAGGGCACTGTAGCTAGTGAAATTACTGGGCTGAAGAGTCTTAACGTCTTATGAATTTTATTTTTAACCCCCGACGCAAAAACGACGGGGTGTTATAAATTTGACGTGTCTGTCTGTCTGTCTGTGTGTGTGTGTGTCTGTCTGTGGCATCGTAGCTCCCAAAAACAGATGAACGGATTTTGATTTAGTTTTTTTTGTTTGAAAGTAGAGTTAGTCGAGAGTGTTCTTAGCCATGTTTGGTGGAAATCGGTTCAAGATGGCCGCCGCTACAAAATGGCGGATTACTTTTTTCTTCCACGACCCCCTCAATATGGGTATCAAATGAAAGGGCTTAATGAGTAGAATACAGCCCACTACATAAAATTTAAAATCCAAGATGGCCGCCATCAAAATAATTGTGAATTACGTATTGCGATGGGGGTTGTTTAAATTTTTAATTTAATTCACTTGTTTATACAACCGAATAATGTAATTTTTTACAATATTTTATAATCCATTGGTATGGTTAAAAATGTATGACGTGTATCTGAATGATATAAATGATTTGTATTATTTGTATTTGTATGATTCTTAAGTAAGAAGCGTTGGTGCAGTGCATCTAGAATTGCGCATCATTGTGAAATTCTAGGTAACACTGTACTGATTATGGGCAGCGTTATCTCTTAACATCAGGAGAGCGTCTTGCTCGTCTTCTACTTCATCACATAAAAAAAAATCCCGATATCTAAAACCACTTATTAATATGCTTAAAATCACTACGAAGTATACCACAAAGTCGCTTCGCGTGTCTGTCTGTCCCTGTGTCCCTATGTGTCCTTAGATCTTTAAAATTACGCAACGGATTTTGATGCGGTTTCTTTAAAGGAAAGAGTGATTCAAAAGGAAGGTTTGTATGTATAAAATGTTTCTACATATATTATGCGGTAAGACCGCCAATTGTTATATTTTGAACACCGTGGAACTCGATATGTCCGTCATAACCATAACAGTACTATTATTATGTAATTTTCACCACAAAAATAACCAAATCCAAATACTAAAAACGAAATCTGTAAAAAACCATGCGAGATTTCAGGCAAAATTTGGAAAAAAAAAGTCAGAAAAATTTGGAAAAATTCAGCCAAAATTTGGAAAAAATCCTCAAGCAAAATTTGGAAAAAAGTGAGCAAAAAAATTGGAAAAAAACTTCTTATAAGTAGTAAAAAAACACTTACCATCACTCAATACCACTTCCGGTTGGCTTCTCACTGGCACCTGCTTTGTTTCAATTCTTAGCACGCGATGTTCTGGTAAAACAACAATTTTTTACTTTAAATGTATAGATAACTTTATTTCCAGAAGTATTGCACACCGCCTCTATACATGTTCTCAATATTCCTTCCAACCAGGTTGTCTGTAAGAGATTGCTCTATGCGATAAGACCGCCGATTGTATACCTTTAGCTTTACTCGTATGTGTATTGTCTACTTATGAAACAACTAGCGTATGCTCGCGGCTTTGCTCACATGGCAAAATCCTTAGCGGACTGCCGTGCAGAGACTAAACCGCAGTAAAAGTAAAATGTCAAAAATAATGTATACCTTATTTTGTGTACAATAATGTTGAAAATAAAATTGTACAAATTATTTTACTGCGGTTTAGTCGAGGTCTACGTCATAAAACCTATCTGTGTTCCAAAAAAAGGTGCAGACAGGCCAAAATATTTTAATTTTTTACTACGAAAAGTGTGTGTTTAGCTCGCTCTGAACAGTTAGTTCAAATATCCTTAATAATAAGTGCGCGAGCAGCTTGCTGCGAGAAAAAAATTATAATCTTGACCATGAAATATGTGCAAAATTAGTAACTCTACAATGCTTGTGGGGGGGGGGGGGGAGGCTTCAACACTCAAGTTAGTTAAATCGAAAACGTATAATAAAGATAATTTTAGTAACATACCGTCTCGGGACTCCTCCTCAGTTTCAGAGTAGGGCGCGGAGGCGGGCGACGTTATCTGAGCACCGCTTATTGCTTCCGATTCAGAGAGGTCGGTGTCATCTGAAATAATAACATTTAGGACGTTATTGAGACATAATATTAGTTTATGACGACACTGTGCTCCGGTAGGAGGGCACTGTAGCTAGTGAAATTACTGGGCTAAAGAGTCTTAACATCTCATGACTCTTAAGTAAGAAGTGCTCCTAGAATTTCACGTAATTGTGAAATCCTAGGTAACACTGTACCGATTATGGGCAGCCGTTATCTCTTAACATCAGGAGTGCGTCTTGCTCGTCTTCTTCTTCATCACATAAAAAAAACACTTTTGTGCTGCGGTGGGCTAATACCCGCTTGCAACGCAGAAGGTTACAGGTTCGATTCCCGCATGGGACAAATGTTTGTGTTCCACAGGTATTTGTTTCTGGTCTGGGTGGTTCAATATCTGTTATAAGTATGTATTTACAAAAGTGTAAAGGAATTATATCCGTTATCCTAACCACCATAACACAAGCATTAAGTTGCTTAGTTTGGGGTTAGGTGGCGCTGTGTGAAATGTCCTGAAACATTTTTGGACGTTATTTGGAGAAATGATTTTAATTATTAGTAATAGGAATGTTGACAAGGTCAAAGGTGCCTTTTTAACATTTTCAGAAAATTAACTTTTAAACAATGTATATGTCGCTTTTTTTTATCTAATTTAAACCCTGCAAAGTCACTTTTTATCATTCTATACCCATTAATCGTCACTGTTTACCAATTTTAAGGACGTAATAGTCACCTTTGATCATTTTAACCCTGTAAAGTCCATTTTAACCCTGTAAAAGCCGTGTATAACCAATGTTAACCGTGCAAAGTCCACTCACAGTCGTGTTTCCCCTTCCTCTGCACGGCGCGCGTGTAATCCTCTATCTCAGTATCGGTGACGTGGTCGAAGGGGTTGCGTGCGTATGGCGCGCTGTACATTGTCGCGTTGTGTTGGTAGCCGCGCTGTATGATGCCCTTAGAAGCCGCTCCCATCAGCACCTGGAGAGGAAATTAATAATGTTAATATGTATACTAAATCACATGAAAAGTTTTTATATATTCTTTTTTTAGACCAAGGACATTTGATGGGAATGTCCTACCAAATGGCATAACCAGCTATGTATGGTTTTAATAGTCGCTATACTAATATAAAAGGTAGGCTTCAGCCGTGACTTATTACCATCCACTGAACAAAACCACGTCGGTAAGAGATGGCCTGAAGCGATTTTCGCTCGATTTTAAACAAACGTGAACTGATGATAATGATGATGATGATTTACCGATGTATCTGTTAATAAAAGATCCCTGAAACCCTAATATACTGACAGCATTTATTAGCCTTTGAGCACGATCTCGCGTGATATTTAGCAATGATGCCGTAGATGGTAGCAGACTAAACCTAGAAGGCGGGATAAGTCCCTCCCTGGCAATATAAGGTCCCTAAAGCCCTAGTATACTTACAACATGATCCCCCGTATGTGTGTTATGCGCATCCTGTGTCAACTTGCTGGCCTCGTCCCAAGTGACTTCTTCTAGAATGTGCGACCGAGGACCCACGCTTATCTTGTCCATTATACATAATATATAGGCGCTATATACTCTTACATAAGCGGTATATACTCAAACATAAGCGGTGGCGACCAAGGAGATTTGATGGGAATGTCCTACCAAATAGGATATCTAGCTATGTATGGTTTTTCTACATGCTATATTAACGATTATTATATGTATGGATTATGGATAGGTTTCGGGCGTGACTAGTTATCGTACACTGGAGAAAACCATGTCGGTAAGAGATGGCTATGTCGGTAAGAGGACCTATTTTCGCTCGATTTTCGACGAACGTGAACTGATAATAATGATATATCTGTTAATAAAACGCCCCTAAGGCCGTATTATACTTACAACATGATCCCCCGTATGTGTGTTATGAGCATCCTCAGTCAACTTGCTGGCCTCGTCCCAAGTAACTCCTTCTAGAATGTGCGACTGTGGGCCCGCGCTTATCTTGTCCGCTCGACGGTTGTCTTTTATCTGTAATATTAGGAACTTGTTTAAGAAACTATTTGAAAACCTTAAAAACCTCAAATTTACATAAATAGGTATGCTGATGATGATTCATCATTACTATCGATGATGAATAATGGTGAGGATGGAGAATCACGATGATGGTGAAAAATCAAGACGCTGAATTCGGCTGAATAGAGAAAAAACCGTTAAAGATGAATCGTTACGATTAATGGTGAGGTTGATAAATCATGATGATCACAAATCAAAATTACCATAATTCTTTATCATCATCATCATCACTGATGCCAAAGAAGTTTTTACAAAGAAGTAAGAAGACGAGCAACACGCTCTCCTGATGGTAAAAGATAACGCTGCCCATAATCAGTACAGTGCTACCTAGGATTTCACAATGATGTAAAATTCTCTTGGTGCACTGCGCCAACGCTTCTTACAAAAGAGTCATAAGAAGTTAAGAGTCTTCAGGCCCAGTAATATCGCTAGCTACAGTGCTGCTACCTTTGCACAGTAATGTTTGCACATCACTGCTCAGGCGGTAGAACTGGCACTGTTGGGGTACCCACCTAGTCGAACTCCTGCAAAGGAAGTCTACCCCCGGTAAAAGGACGACGATGAATCATGGTAACCAATGATGAAAAATGAAGATGATGAACCATAAAAATGATTAATAGTAACAAATTAAAACACATACCAGTTGTTGCAATTTCTTAAACTCCTTGGGGTTGGTGTTTTTAGGCACAAACTGTAGCGTGTCGATCTTGACGGGGGTGCTTGAATGTGCCGGCGATCCGTCTTGAACCCACTGGTGTATGTAATACGGTTGAGAATAGCGTGGCACACGATGTGAAGATGGTTTCAAACGTTGTTTGGATTGTTTCAGCGATTGTTTTGCGTGTTTCGTCGATATTTTGGAGTGTTTCGTCGAATATTTGGATTGTATCGACGATTGTTTGGATTGTTTCGAGTGTTTTGAAGAAAACATCAAGTGGTTAGTCGATTATTTCAAGTGTTTCAACGATTATTCAAAATGTTTCGTTGATATTTCGAGTAGTTGGAGTAATAGAGGTGTTTCGTCGATTATTTCGAGTTTTTCGTCGAATTTTCGAGTGTTTTGACGATTATTTGGAAAATTTCGTTGATATTTCGAGTAATTTCAGTAATAAGTCAAGTGTTCGTCGATTATTTCAAGTATTTCGTCGAAATTTCAATAGTTTCATCCAATTCGTCCATACGTTGAGATTCCATCGTAGCACCGAGTTTGTAAAAGAGAGAAAAAAGAAAAATTAGTAAAATGTTGCCAAAAGCAAAAAACCCGTAGATTTTTTGAAGGTTAGTGAGGAAAGGTGAGTGCGAAAGAAAAATAGGTGAAGAAATTAAGAAAATAAACGCTTACTCCTGGTCCATCGAGAATGTACAGTATACAGTTTTTTTTTAAACACAGGCAAAGAAAAAAAATGAGAATCGCCATTCTCCATGCAAAGCTTTTTAAATTTTTTTTTCGCTTTAAAAATCATATAATTTTATGTAAAAATCATGCATTTCAACTAAAACGGTAACAAAATGGGAATTTAACGGGAAGAATATAGGTTGTGCAGGGAGAAAGGGATCAAAATCTGGCAACATTTTTACCACTTTTTTCTTTTTTTTTTCTCTACACTGTACAAACTCGATGTTTTTCGAATAAAATTATTTATGTCAAACAATTTTATTCCTAAATAAAAACCAGGGTATTATATGAAATGCTTTTGATATTTTTTTTATTTAGTTCAAGCGTTGGTTAAGAAGCGACTGAAATTAATTTTAAAATGTTAAATGTCCTACTTTGAGTGTCACCAACTTAAAGAAATTCCCTAAATATGGATAATAAAAGAGTAAATGTAAAATAAATAATTCCGAAAAGGTAATTTGCCTTTTTAGTAATTTTTCTAATTTGATTAATATTATGTCATGTAAAATTCAATAAAAAAAATGTGCGTAGTTTTATATTAAATGGAAATGCCTCATATTTCCAGTAATAAAAAGAAATCAATACCATTAATTAAAAATAAAACTGTCTTTTTTACAATTTATAATTTACACAAATTTAAAATTAAATTCGTAAAGTTTAAATTTAAATCTCTTAAAACTAAAACCCAAAGACCATGAGAATAGAGAGAAATGTTAGAAAAAAAAAACATTTTAAATTCATAATTTACCTCTTCGTTGTTAGCTTCCACCCACTGAAAAACGTTATTTAATTAGTTAACACACAAAAACACACATTTTTAGTCAAAAAACACACATGTTTTCTGTAAAAACACACGAAATGAGCCTAATTTTAAAATACTATTGAGAAGAAGATTTTTAAATGAAAAATATTGGGCTTTAAAATAAAAATACATTTGTAAGACCTCTGAAAAAACATTACCTACATAAAATATATATGCATTTTTATATAAACCAATTTTATATCACAAGTACAAATAGAATGAAAATTAAAAAAAAAAAAAAAATTAAGTACAATAAATTCGTAAAGTTTAAATTGTCTCTTAAAACTATACTCAAAGAATCAATATAATTAATATACATCTTTGTAAAAATCATATTTGTTTAGTGTAAAAATAATTAATATAGTTTAAAAAAATAATAATTTAACATTAATTTTTATTTCGTAATTGAAAGTAGATTTTACGCAACGCTTGACTAATTTTAAATTTATTTAAATTGTAAAAATATATTTTTTAATTTTAAATTAAAATGTCAAAAGCATTTCATTAGTGTGAAGCATCAATAATAATATTTCAGTTATATTTTAATAATTTATTGAATAAAAACAATCATATAAGCACAGTTTTATTTGTAAGCGACATTTTTATAATATCCTATTCTGTTGGAGTAAAAACTTTTTAATAAGTGAAAAAAAAATCAAATTTAAATAAAAAAATATGTTGTTATATGAATTATATAAAATGCTACTTTTCATACATAATTATTATTGTTTTACGATTTTAGAATTAGGTCTTTGAAACTTGGTTCTTAAAAACATGTTCTATTGTGATACAAATGTACATAAACTTTTTATTTGTTTATTAGAATTTAAGTTTTAATTATAATAATTTAACAATAATAACGGAAATATGTTTAGCCTCTCCATTTTTTTATATATATTTAAATAAAAAGTTTTTACTCTCAATAGCCGTTTCCTAAAAAAAGTTACAAGTTAGCGAAAGCCATACACAACTAATATACATAAAATAATATATTTTTATATTAATATTTAATTTTTATATAATCTACACTATACCTACATTTAAACACTTGATTTTCGATGATTTTACGCATAAAAAGTAGGTTTAGCGAATATATTAATTTTAAATTATTTTCCATTGAAAAATAATAAAAAAATCTTCTTAAATTTATATTTTTTTTAAATCAAAGAAATAAACCCAAAATTATACACATCAAATTTCTTTTTCCTAAATTTAAAGTTAAAAAAAATGCAAAGATTTCTACCATTATGTTATTTAATTATAAATGCTGTGACACTATTTTGAGCGAAAAAGTTTTTTTTTATTATTTATATTTATTTTTTTATAAACTATTTTAGTAATGGTTAACATTTCTTTATTTTCTATTTTTGTGTAGTATTCATATTTGCAAAATCTTAATTAAATATCTACCCAAAGCCCAAACAAAATAAAATAAAATTGGAATGTAAGAGTTAAGTTATTAATAAAATAATAAAGAATATAAAATTGTTATTTACTTATACGTATTTTGTGATTGAGATATTTTGTGTTTTATGGTATTAATAAAAACAAAAATTAAAAAAGAAACGAAATTCGCTATATAGTTTGTTTTGAGAAATCAAAATATTATTTCAAAAATTTTCAATTTTAATTACTGATTTTTCATGAAAGATTTTTTTGTACTTTTAAAAATATTTTTTGCAAAATTTCGATTAGATCTCTACTAAATAGGACGATTGTAATATGATTTTTAGTTACGATTTTTTACTCAATACCAAATGATTCTGGTAGGTACATCCAGGTAAAAATTTTTTTTTTTTGACGAAATTTTTTTTTTTAAACTTTTTACTCAGCTTCAACCCTCAAATATTCTACCTTGGTGATCTTCTTAGGGTCGTTGGTGCCCGTCTCCAATACCTCCACCTTCTGGTACACGTTGGGAGAGTTCAACCAACGAGTACGCTCGCCAGTCTTGCCTTGACCTTTCTTCCAAAATCTGAGGAGAAAATAGTGGATCTTACTAATTGCAAATTAATTGATTTCTTATTCCTTAAATACAATTATTATTATCGTTTTTAATTTGATCAATTTTTAATATTATGTACCTACTTAATTTTTCTTTATATTATTATGATTTCAATTATATTTTATTACCTGTATATGTACCACTGACATGCCGTTGTAACAACAATTTGTTATGTTTATGGTGAATAAAGTATCTGAATCTGATATTAAATACTATTATTATTATTATTTTAAATAAATATTTCTGGACATTATACACAGCGCCACTTATACTTATTTTAAAAAAAAACCATTTAATCTTACTAATATTATAAACGAGAAAGTTTGTAAGAATGGATGTAGAACAGGGGCATTTTCTAAAAAATGTGTACCCTGTTCAGAAAATCGACTTTATTACAAGCTTTATATTACTTTCACCTGTCTGTCTGTCTGTCTGTAATCAAATCTTGCGAGTTTAATTTGACCCACTTCCCGGTTTCCAATTGAGCTGAAAATTTGCATGCGTGTGTAAATCGGATGACAATGCAATATTTTTATGACATCGAGCTGATCTGATGATGGAGCTGGAAGGTGGCTATAGGAACTCTGTCATTGGGCTCATTTGATTCGTCTTGACTAGTACTTTATGATGCAAGATAATAATAATAAATAAAGCTTGTTTTTAAAAAGTATTTTTAAAATTTCACTTGTTTTTAACATGCTTTTTTTTCGAAATTTAAACATAATTTAATAGAAAACATAGTTTATTATACATATAAACATGAAAAAGACGGGAAAATTAAGTTATTTTTCCTTTAATATTGAAATAAGTGAATCTTGTAGGGAAATTGGTTCCCGTTCGTGACCAGCTTTAAACGCAAATAAAAAAAAAAAGTAAACATTAACGATTGGTTTTTTATTTTTTTAAACTAAGGATTCATATAGTTCGTAGATAAATAAAAGAAAATAGCCCTAAGCTTCGAAGGTGAATAAATAATGATTCATTTTATTTCATTATGTGACTTTGTGTCGTTTTACTAAGTTATATTTTCTATTTTACTCATAAACTTTGAACCTTCGCCAACACCTCACCACCTTCACCTTCATCTTTTGTATACTACAAACTACAAACTCACCACCACCCATGTTAATATAATTATTTCTCTACCTACAAGGTTGTCTGGAAGAGATCGCTTTTAGCGATAAGACCGCCAATTGTTACACTAATGTCGTGATTTTGTGTTATAGTTTTTAAGTTTTCTGTATGTTTGTAGTGTTTCAATAAAGAGTTTTCTATTCTATTCTATTCTTCACTTAGTACATGTGGCTTTTAAATATATTAATAACTTTGATGTGAACATAATTCTGCCTATTTTTACAAGCTTTATATTACTTTCACCTGTCTGTTGTCTGTCTGTCTGTCGGTCTGTCTGTAATCAAATCTTGCAAGTTTAATTTGACCCACTTCCCGGTTTCCAATTGAGCTGAAAATTTGCATGCGTGTGTAAATCGGATGACAATGCAATATTTTAATAACATCGAGCTGATCTGATGATGGAGCTGGAAGGTGGCCATAGGAACTCCGTCATAAAACAACGCAACCCCATCGAGTTTGGGCTCATTTGATTCGTCTTGACGAGTACTTTATGATACAAGACGATAATAATAATTAAAGCTTGTTTTTAAAAAGTATTTTTAAAATTTCACTTGTTTATTAAAAATATAACAAATTATCTGATACAATAGATTTTATTGTCAAGTAAGTCCTGCGGATAAAACCGCTGGGCGCAACTAGTTACGAATAAAAAAAATAAGAAATAACATATAACATACCACCGGGGGTAGACTTCCTTTGCAGGAGGTCGTCTAGGTGGGTACCCCAACAGTGCCAGTTATTCTACCGCCTGAGCAGTGATGTGCAAACATTACTGTGCTCCGGCAGGAGGGCACTGTAGCTAGTGACATTACTGGGCTAAAGAGTCTTAACATCTTATGACTCTTGAGTAAGAAGCGTTGGTGCAGTGCTCCTAGAATTTCACATAATTGTGAAATCCTAGGTGACACTGTACTGATTATGGGCAGCCGTTATCTCTTAACATCAGGAGAGCGTCTTGCTCGTACTTTATCACATAAATAAAATAAAAAAATACCCTTGTTTGTAGAGTTCCTCCTCTTCAAGCAGATATCCGAGTGAGGAGACAGCCGGCGGCACTTCCACGTCGTTCTTCGGCTTCGGGACGTCGTTCTACAATACAAACAATCATATTTCATTACATTACATACTTAATTTGTTTTCTTTATCTAAAATATATGATTGCTATGATTAAAAATATGTACTTCTTCATCTTCCTGCCCTTATCCCACACTAGGTAGGGTCGGCACAACGTTTTTCTCCTCCATTCTGTTCTATCATCCGTCATATCTGCATCCACTCCTCTAGCACGCATATCCTCACACACAGTTCATCCAAACCTTTTTCGGGCGTCCCCTTCCCGGATTACCACTTATTACAATATTCATGGACTTTTTGGTCACATTATTTTCATCCCTCCTAATATATACGCATAATATGTCCATACCAGGACTATCTTCCACTCTTTATTTTTTTTATAATATTAAAAATATGTACTTATGTCTCCTTATATATCTTTATAACCACCGTCGCTCTATTTTATGTATTTCCTTTCCCTGCTTGGTTGTCTGGAAGAGATCGCTATGAGCGATAAGACCGCCAATTGTAACACTTCTTTCTGTGTAATCTTAGTTTTAAGTTTATATTGTTGTATTTGTGTGAACAATAAAAAGTTTTCTATTCTATAAAAGGAAAGAGTGATCGGTTGGCTGATTTATCAACGCACAGCCCAAACCGCTGGACGGATTGGGTTGAAATTTGGAATACAGATATGTTTTATGACGTAGACCTCCGCTAAGAAAGGATTTGGTTATGAGGGCAATATTTTAACATCAAGAGAGCGTGTTGCTAGTCTTCTTACTGCTTTGCATAAAAATTAGATATTATGATAAATACTTTTGTAAAACAAGTATATTATCCCACCTTGATGAGCGGATGGCGGTATATATATCCGGTCCGGAAGCCAGCGTTGTCGAGCATTCTCATCAGAGCTTCGAATTCTTCGCCACCGACGCGCCATTTCACAGCGTCCGGGGGCGGGTTGTGAGTCGATTCGTAAATCTGGAAATAACATTTATAACATAAGATAATAACTCTTTATTTAAGATAAAATAATTTATTCGCCTTAATTTACAAAAAACAACCACTGAAAAGTGGAGTCATCCTCCAAAAACTAGGTACAATACCCTGTATTCTGGTCTCCTCGCCTTATAATTACAAGAAAGTCTTACAAAACAGCTGAAAACTGAAGCCATCTTTCTAAAACTAGGTCCTATACCCTGAAAAGTCATCTAGCATCCTCATCTAACAGTACAGGGTCTGTCTCCAAGTCTTCTCGCATAATAGACACAATCAGGGTTTTCAGAACAGCTACACAGTGAAGCTACCTTACTAAACCCAGCTCCTATAGGTCCTACACACCTGTTCCCAAATCTCCTCATCAGAACAGCAGCGGCAGTGGATCCACACTCCTATATCTACATCCTATAGCTGCTATATCCTCTTACCTGTCTCCTAGTATCCTCGTCGATGATCTTTCCTCGTAAACCCAGCCTATACCCTGAATTCTGGTCTTATAAATACAAGCAAGTCCTACAAAACAAATAAAATCTGGAGCCTTCCTTTTAAAACAAGCTCCTATACCCTGTATTCTGGTGTCTTCGCCTTATAAATACAAGCCGAACCTAGAAAAATACTGAAAACTGAAGTCATCTTCCTAAAATTAAGTCCTATACCCTGTATTCTGGTCTTACAGCCTTATAATTACAAGCCGATTCTAGAAAACATATGAAAACTGATGCCATCCTTCTAAACCCAGCTTCTATTCCCCTGTCTTCTCGCCTTAAAAACACAAGCAGCTCTTACAAAACAGCTAAAAACTGGCACCATCCTTCTAAACCCAGCTCATATACCCTGTTTCCAAGTCTCCTCGCCCTATAAACACAAGCAGTTCCCTCAGAACAGCAGCGGCAGTGGTCTTCGTGGTCACCTGTCTCCTAGTATCGTCGTCGATGAGCTCCAGCTGGTCCCTGGGCACGGCAGCGAGGCGCAGCTGCACGTCAGCGGCGGCAGTGAGCAGGCGCGCGCGGTGGAAGGCTTCCTCCAGCGTGGCTCCCATGCAGAGTGCTCCCGAGTTGGACAGCAGGAGGACCTTGGCGTGGGGGCCTAGTGCTCGGACGAGCTTGTCGCGCTCCTCGTTGTCTAGGATGCCTGGAATGCAAAGGATTATGTTAAAACGTTTGCACAAAAAAATATTTTGTTAATAATAAAACTAAAAAAACATTGTAAACTTAACTACATATTATGTATTTATATTAGTCGAGCCAAGCGGTTTTGCCCGCTGTAAGCAATTTACTATGAGTATATTTTGGATACAGATTCTGAACAGATTCGCGAACAACTTAATAATGACATTAAGTTGTTCGCGAATCTGTTAATATTTCTTGTCAAAATCTGAACTCAATGGTCAATAGACCTTCCATGGAGGAGATGGCAGAGCTGATGCTGCTCTACAGAGCTGATGCTGCACTCACCGAAGGGCATCCGGTGCACGGCGCATTCTCCCAAGGCAGCAGCCTCGTGGGTGAGAGGCAGTAGACCCCCCTGCATGGAGGAGATGGCCAGAGCTGATGATGAACGGACGTGGAGGACGCAGCGGATGTCCGGACGAGCTGCGTGCACGGCTGCGTGGATGGAAAACCCTGAAAAACAATATTATAAAATTAATTTAACACATTAAACTACAGAGGAGCCAGTAGTGTTTCAATTGCGTGTAAAATTATAGCGCAAACAGTCTCGCCGCGTCTTCAATGGTCACACGGTGATCTGATCTATTCTCTTAGGTTTAAAACATGTAAGATCGCTCAGTATTAATAATGGTATTCTCCAAGCCAAGGGGAGTGATGGCATTGGAGCATTCACCATCTGTGAGGATATAGGAGCAGACGTTCAACGTTGACAGGGGAGTTGGTAGATCCTGTTCTTAGACCACTTCCTACAAGTCTATCTTTACCACCGAGGGGCAACATTTATGATAAATGAGATCTATAGGAGCATATATCACCCTTCAACAGGGAAGTTGGCAGTCCCAGGTCTCATAACAATTCCACCTTCACCAACGAGGATCTTCAACTATGATGAATGAGGGTACCTAAAGGAATATAGGAGCATACCTTCCACATTGACAGAGAAATTGATAGACCCAGGTCTTACTCCACTCCTTACAAGTATCCTTCTACGATGAATGAGGGTACCTATAGGATCACATCCCTACCTTCAACGTTGACAGGGAAGTTGTTAGACCCTGGTTTTATACCACTTCCTGCAAGTCCATCTTTACCACTGAGGGTCACCGTGATTACTGAGGGTATTGGAGAATACATCATCCATGATGAATGAGGGTACCTATAGGATCACAGGCCTACCTTCAACGTTGACAGGGAAGTTGGTGGTCCCTTGGTCCTGCACCACCCCCTGCATGTCCACCTTCACCAGCGAGGAGGCGGTCACCTCGTGCGGCAACAACCCGCGGGGGGTCGTCAGCACTTGTTCCACGGCGGTGTTCAGACGCGCTGTTATTTGGCCGTACACTCCGGCTGTTGGTAGAAAGAGAATACAATTAGACTAAGGAACTTGCAGTCTAGTAGTAAAAAGAATCCCATTTAATAGTGAATGTGTAATTTGCTACAGAATGCCGGAAAGTAGGAAATACAAGATAGATGGTCACTTGGTTGACCCAATTATTCAAACCAAAAGTCACCAAAAGTACCGCAGGTGGAACCTTATTCCATTGAAATGAAATTTATTCATAAATAAACATGAGTATACATTACATAATATAAGATGTTACAATAATCTCGTATAACAATTTTTTTTTTTTTATTGAGAAAAACAAAATAACAATACTACAGCTACTACAGCAGTTGAGAACACTTTTATTAACCACAGATCGGCCACAAGCCAATCTACAGAAAATCCAAGTGCTCCAAACCACTGTCAGATGGCAGAGTGCCCAGAATGCTGGCAGCATTGCCACGTTGAATAACAATACTTATACGTTGGGCCAAATATACCCCAGCATTTTGGTCACGTCGCCTCGACCAAACGCTCAGATAAGTTTTGGAAAATGCGGTGAGCTCCCGGACCCCAAGGACCCAATGTCTCTACCCCAAACGGCTCAAAATGTAACCGCTATCGAGGTTAGCATATTTACGCCGCTTGAGCCGCTCAGCAGAAACTGCCGCCGCACCAGCCGCAATTTGAGTCTCTGGAAGATGTGAGGGCGCTAGTGTATTATTCCATTTGGCGGGTGTACAGATACGAACGAGAGAAACGCATAGAAACTGCCACATTAATTGCCAGGTATTGCTGGTCAATGGGCGTAGAAGATGCGTTTGACCGAAAGCTGAAGGTTTCTCATGTACTGGTGGGGTAAAAGAATCATCATTATTAATATCATCATCAGCCTACATTTGTCCACTGTCCGCTGCTGGACATAGGCCTTCCCGCAGGCACGCCACTTAACTCGGTCTTCCTTCTCCAACTGTGTAATAGATGCGTGCTAGAGAAGTGGATGATGGAGATTTGACAGATGAATGGAGGAGAAAAACGTGTTGTGCCGACTCTACCTAGTGTGGGAAAAGGCCAGGATAATGTTGAACAAATGCTTACTCTGAGTCCACCCAAAGAGATCGACCAGCCGGTAGACAGCAGCCAGCTTGCAGCGCAGTATCTTCTCTCCCTTCTCGTAGCCGACGCCTTCGATGCCGCGGATGTCGTTGATCGGGAGCACGCACGTTGGACCCTGGAAGATGGTGAAGTCAACTAAATATGTGAAAGTTTGTATGGATGTAAGAATGTATGGATGTAATGATGTGTGTTTGTACTCTTTCACGCTTTTACGGGTGGACCGATTGACCTGAAATTTGGTGTAGAGATATATAAGACCCTGAAATAAATATAGCGGTTAAAACCGCTGGGTGTTGCTAGTTACAAATACGACACGGCTGTACTCAAGTATTTTTGTTGAGATTATCTCAACCACTTTGGGACAATGATAAAACTGTACATCATCAGGAGTTCACCGTATATATGCTGCAGTAGCATACAGAATCCTGCAGTCAACGTCGTAGAGCGAACTGCGATCGAGTTTAAGCACTCATCCGCGATAAAATACCTTAATTATCCTATTGATAATATAGTCCCTTACCCTCAAGGAACCGCTATGCAGCCGCCCGCCGACCATCTCCCTGATCCTCTGCAGCAAAGGAGCGTCACCGCCCTCGTGGATTTGTTGGTCCAACACCCGCTCCAACTCCTCGCGGAACAGCTTTGAAGACATGAGCGCCTCCACGCGCTTGCGGCGTTCCATTTCGCGTACATCCTGGAATTTGAAAACAATACACTTATGTACCTATTATCGCACGATAGTTTCTAACTCTCCTGAGTCCTGAAGGAGGATGAAAATACTAATGAGGGTTTTCTCGCAAATTTACGCCACTTTGACATGAGGTCCATTCCATTATGCTAGCTGTCAAAATCTTCTTTAGTCTCTGCACAGATCTAGATTACCTATGATTTCAGTAGGTCTGGACCTTACGTCACAATACTGCCTGCTGGTGGCTGTTATTTCAGAAAACCCTCATTGCGCGAAATTATGACCGTGTTTCGGCATGATGTTCAGTGAAGCTAGAGAGAATTTGAAAAACAGCGCTTTAAAAGTGGATCTGCGACATTTTCATCTGGTGCTATAATTTTCGAATATGGGTACGATAATTCATTGGCACTTCTGGCAACCCTGATTACAATGAATTAGAAACCTTTCCTTCTTTCTTAAGGTTAACATCAAAAAGAAGATAACTCACAGCATCAATATCAGCCGGACGCTGCTTGAGCCTCTCTTCTTCTTCCTCCGTCAGCGTGGCGGTGCCGTTCGGCAGCGTCTCAGTGTCTGTGTCGGCCATTATACTCCTTCTAGAACGATAGAGAAGGAACCTGTTAGTATTTCATTATATAGACTGTAAACAACTGGGCAATTGAAGAAATTTCTTAGTGTATCAGTGTTTGTGTCGGTCATTATTCTCCTTCTAGAACGATAGAGAAGGAACCGGTTAGTATTTCATAGTATAAATTGTAAACAACTGGGAAATTGAAGAAATTTTGAGTGTATCAGTGTTTGTGTCGGTCATTATTCTCCTTCTAGAACGATAGAGAAGGAACCGGTTAGTATTTCTATAAATTGTAAACAACTGGGAAATTGAAGAAATTTTGAGTGTATCAGTGTCTGTGTCGGTCATTATACTCCTTCTAGAACGATAGAGAAGGAACCGGTTAGTATTTCATAGTATAAATTGTAAACAACTGGGAAATTGAAGAAATTTTGAGTGTATCAGTGTCTGTTTCGGTCATTATACTCCTTCTAGAACGATAGAGAAGGAACCGGTTAGTATTCCATAGTATGAACTGTACACGGGGCAATTGAAGAAATTTCTGAGTGTATCAGTGTCTGTGTCGGTCATTATTCTCCTTCTAGAAGGACGGAGAA
The DNA here is from genome assembly GCA_947507615.1 of Hemithea aestivaria. Taxonomy (NCBI): domain Eukaryota; kingdom Metazoa; phylum Arthropoda; class Insecta; order Lepidoptera; family Geometridae; genus Hemithea; species Hemithea aestivaria. The sequence continues at coordinate 10,776,803 of OX382350.1, read as the reverse complement.
AGAATCTGTTGGTATTTTATTTTAAAATGATGATAATATAAGGCATTTTTTATAAATGTTGCCTGGAAAACCGAGAGTGACGTGCCATGTGGGAGGTTTTTATGTAAGCCAATACTATTTCTTCATATAGAACAATAGAGAAGGAACGGGGTTATAATGCAACATAACGGATTGAGTCAAATCACATTAATAATTATTAATAGGCTGTGTGGATAAAAGGCTTATTACACTTGACTGCATTTAGTTCCTAAATTCAGAAGCTAAATTCAGATTTAGTCAGTGAGAGGCGATTCTTGCTTCTGAATTTAGGATGCTAACTTGCTAAATGTGATTACACTTGACTTAATTCAGTAACGACTGAATTTAGGCTTCTGAATTCAGCCAAGTGTAATAAGCCCTTAACCTATATGTTGCATATTAATGTCGCTAAGTTCCCTCCGCAGCCTGCAACATGACCTAACGACTGCTTCCTATGATTAAAGTAAACAGTCGGAGCCCACAGTTTTACTTGCCGCGACGAAACAAGGTCATGCAGATTTTAACTATAAAAGTGTATTGAAATGAATGCTATGAAGCAACACTAAATAAAGTTGGATTCACACGAAAGGCGTAACTACCTCTACACTATTGCGAAATTACTGTAGGAAGAACAGATTACTTTAATATTAGATCGGTCATCATACGTCCAGCATATAATCCGGAGGCACTGGGTTCAAATCCCAGTGTGGCAAAAAAAAACCCCTTGGACGCTACCGAGTTTCGGAAGGCACGTAAAAGTGTGGGTCCCGGTTCATTCCCTTTAGGTTGTTTTTTTATGTGATGAAGTAGAAGACGAGCAAGACGCTCTCATGATGTTAAGAGATAACGCTGCCCATAATCAGTGCTACCTAGGATTTCATGATGTGAAATTCCAGGAGTACTGCACCAACGCTTCTTACTCAAGAGTCATAAGATTTTAAGACTCTTCAGCCCAGTAATGTCACTAGCTACAGTTCCCTCCTACCTGTGCACAGTAATGTTTGCACATCGCTCAGCCGGTAGAATAACTGGCACTGTTGGGGTACCCACCTAGACGACCTCCTGCAAAGGAAGTCTACCCACGGTCAAAAGTTAGTTTAGTTATTAGTTGGAGGTACAATTTTATCTACAGCCGTTAGTGTAGACTTTCAAGTTTTGCATTGTCAATGAACTTTGACCTCGTAATGTTTTTGCAATACATTACTCATCGGGCTTGCGTCTGAGAATGAGTTGAGATTTTCAAAATAACTGATTCAATCGTGTTTATATCTGAGCTAACTGCCGCCAGAGGTTTTTTACTTGATGAAAAATAGCCTATGTGGTATTTTAGGGTGGCTAGGTGGATTTTTGGATTGACCAGTAACCGCGGACGAGTGCTGCGGCGTACCCGCTGCCCCGGCATTATGGCGTCCCGCAGGAACACCCCCAGGTTTTTAGTGGGTCTTCGGCGGGGGAGTCCCATATACCGCCCGCGCCCCAAGGCGTGGGGTGATGATACGAAACGCATTTTTCCTGGGTCAAAAAATAAGGAATGAAAAGTCATACCGAAGTTAGCCTTCACATCGAGGTTTAAATTTTGAATAACAAGTGCACAAAAATCTGCGCAAAATGGATCAGCGATTCAGACGAACGTCATTACTTATCGGTTTTTTATAAAAATAAATCTCGTCAAATATTATCTAACCACAACGTTCTTTGTTCTAAACGTTTTTTGTCTAATCGTTTTTTGACATAAAACTAGTCGGAAACATGTTTCGTTCTCGCGCGCCCTATAATTAAGTATAATAAAGAGTTATCGCCTACGTACGTCGGTATCTTATTGTGACGTACAGACAGTATGGGGATAAACGATTAATAAGATGAGATTTGTTTATTTTTAAACAACTTTTTAGACCAAACATTTAGGTTTGAATGGATAGGGTTGAAATATCGGCACAAAGACTTCGTTCATCATTGATTTATTATCTTAAGATCAGCTTTTTGACCACGATGTCGTACTCTTAAACTCAAAATTCATTTAATCAAATATGCAACAATGGATAACATTTTCAAGTAAATTTAACAAATATTTTAAGACTCTACTGCTCGTGGAAAAGCACCTCTATGAAAAGAACGAGGAAGAAACTGGCAAGGATTGTTTTTTTATGACTAAATCTATTCCCGATCGTGAAAAATTATCCCGCCATCTAAAGCCCCGCCCTGAACGTGCTGACAATTGACAATGTTAGGGAAATTAAGCAATCTTAAAACTGACATACAATTTTCAAATTAAGTAGGTACCTACTACAACGATCCTCGCGATTCTTCGATTTCATAAAATTCTTATCAATAATATAATACTGTAATCAAAAACACACATTATGCGAAGTACAATGAACCCCAATCAGAGATTACGCATTCAACAAACGTTTTATGTGAAATTTACGGTGTTTAGAATGCGCCGATTACGACCGCCTGGAACGCTATTCAAATGCATAGGAATTGGGTCGGCAAATTATGTCAATTGATGCGTCAATGCAGTGGACGTGTACCATCGTTTTGCATTCACTTTTTAAGTTACTACAATAGCTTCGCCTTGCAGTTTCGCAACTAAAGGTAATTGTTTTTCTCAAATAGAGGTCGTTCGAAAAACAATAAGGCGTAAAGTTGGTGTTTAATTGGTGTTTATACTCCAACAGAACAGGTTACCCTACTTAGACTGTCAGAGTCAAATCACAATTTATAAGTTGTGTGGCCAACCTATATGTATGTCGCAGTTTCAGGTCGCCGAGATTACTACAGCGCCTACAACATGACCTAACGACTGCCTCCTACATATCTAATAGGAAACAGCCGGGACCCACAGTTTTACGTGCCGCGCCGAAACACGGTAGCGTCCAGGTGAACTTTTTGCCACACACTGAGATTTGAACCCAGGGCCACCGGATTAAAAACCGGACGTATGACCACTGGGCCACGGACGCTACAGCGGTTGCGCCCAGCGGTTTTATCCGCTGTACTGTAGCCTATGTGTTATTCCAGGGTCTAAGCTCTCTATACCATATTACTCTCTATATCTCTATACCAAATGTCAGCTTAATCGGTCCACCCGTTCAGGTGTGAAAGAGTAACAAACATACAACCAGACATCCATACATTCTTAAAAACTTTCACATAATATAATTAGTAAGATATTTTAAAACTAATCTCAACGTTTCGGCTCAGTTACATGAGCCGTGGTTACGAGGGGTCATCTGATTAGATGTTTTTTTTAAAGTTTACTTACTATGTCCCATCAAATTTTTTATAAAATTGCAAACTAATTGAGAACCTTCTCATTACAAAGTCGGTTAAACAAGAATATCATAAAGCACAATTAGTACGTCAAACACAATCCAATAGTAAAATCATAATTCAAATAGAATGGACGATCTGTCAGGCCAAGTTTGAGGTCACTGACCATCTGTTAGGGTGACCATTGTCCATTGATATCTAAGGTCTAACATATCGCCTTGACCATAAAGGAATTTAAACTTTATGTGTTATCCGTGCCGATTTATGCCTGGGTACTGCGGTGGATCGAGTTTGGTTCGTCTTGACGAGTGCTTTGATGCTAATAATAATAAAAGCTTTTTTCTAAAAAGTTTTTTTAATTTTCACTTGTATACGTACGCGATAAGTCTCGACTAATAAAATTACCAAGCGTGAAATGGAGAAAGTTTAACGTGCGTAAGATGTATCACAATTATAACATTACAGATGCACACGGCCCTGACCTCGCCCGCATGCATTATGAAGCCCTACGCCCTGTACCTATGCAACGCCTTGGTACCTATAATCCAATGGAACAAATCACTGACACGATTTAATGAGCATTTCGTTCAGTTTTCAAATTCACCTCTTTACTTTTTTAGCCCCCGACGCAAAAACGACGGGGTGTTATAAGTTTGACGTGTCTGTCTGTCTATGTGTGTGTGTGTCTGTGGCATCGTAGCTCCCGAACAGATGAACGGATTTTGATTTAGTTTTTTTGTTTGAAAGTAGAGTTAGTCGAGAATGTTTTTAGCCATGTTTGGTGGAAATCGGTCCAAGATGGCCGCCGCTACAAAATGGCGGATAACTTTTTTCTTCCACGACCCCATCAATATGGGTATCAAATGAAAGAGCTTGACTAGTAGAATACAACGCACTGTAACAAATTTAAAATCCAAGATGGCCGCCACCACAAAATCGCGAATTACATATTTTGAAAGCGTTGCGTTGGGGGTTTTTTAATTTAATTCACTTGTTATACAAAGACGTAAGAAGACGAGTAAGACGCTCTCCTGATGGAGAGAACCATAATTAGTAGGTATAGTAATTTCACACTGATTTAAAATTCTAGTTGCACGTTTCCATTCAAGAGGAGTCATAAGATGCGACTCTTCAGCCCAGTAATTGGAATACTATACCTAATTTCAATGAAAAAGCATTTATTCAATAAAAAAGGTAAAAAAAGTTTTTAAGTTAAACGGTTTTATTGTAAATATGTACTAAAAGCTAAAAAAATAAAATCGTGAGGCACGTCAAATATCTACAACTTTCAGTGAAAATGTTCATTAGAGATTTAGATATTTGACGTGCCTCACGATTTTATTTTTTTAGCTTTTAGTACATATTTACAATAAAACCGTTTAACTTAAAAACTTTTTTTACCTTTTTTATTTTTAGGCTTTTTAGTACAATGTATTCTATTTGTCAAGCCCTTTCATTTGATACCCATATTGATGGGATTGAAAAAAAAATAGGTTATCCGCCATTTTGTAGCGGCGGCCATCTTGGATTTTGATTTTGTATAGTGCACTGTATTCAACTTGTCAAGTCCTTTCATTTGATACCCATATTGATGGGATTAAAAAAAAATACGTTATCCGCCATTTTGTAGCGGCCGCCATCTTGGATTTACAATAATATTAAATATACATAATTGTATTGTCACCAGAACCAAAGGCGCATACCAAATTTCAGATCAATCGGTTGACAGGAAGACGGTGAAATTTCAATTACCAAATTTGACCCAAGAAAAATGAATAAAACAAACGGAGTAAGCTAAATAAAACCGTTTAATAAAAACCGTTTAATAATAATAATAATAAAAAAAGTAAAAAAATGTTTTTAAGTTAAACGGTTTTATTTTAAACATGTACTAAAAGCTAAAAAATAAAATCGTGAGGCACGTCAAATATCTACAATTGTCAGAGAAAATGTTCATTAGAGATTTAGACATTTGACGTGCCTCACGATTTTATTTTTTAGCTTTTAGTACATGTTTAAAATAAAACCGTTTAACTTAAAAACATTTTTTTACTTTTTTTATTTTAAGGCTTTTTAGTACAATGTATTCTACTTGTCAAGCCCTTTCATTTGATACCCATATTGATGAAATTGAAAAAAAAAAAGGTTATCCGCCATTTTGTAGCGGCGGCCATCTTGGATTTTAATTTTGTATAGTGCACTGTATTCTACTTATCAAGCCCTTTCATTTGATACCCATATTGATATGATTAAAAAAAAATACGTTGTCCGCCATTTTGTAGCGGCGGCCATCTTGGATTTACAATAATATTGAATATACATAATTGTATTGTCACCAGAACCAAAGGCGTATACCAAATTTCAGATCAATCGGTTGACAGGAAGAGGGTGAAATTTCAATTACTAAATTTGACCCAAGAAAAAAGAAAAATGAAAAGAGAATAAAACAAACAGAGTAAGCTAAATAAAACCGTTTAAAAATGTATACTTTTTAGAATTTTACTCATTTTTAAATATGGAGTGGACGCTTAAAGAAGACCGTGTTGCAGTTATTGCGTTGCATCGTTGCGGTTACGCGCCAATTCAAATTTTTGACATACTGAAAAATTTGAATATAACCAAAAGATTCGTTTATCGTACCATCAAACGATACAATGAAGACTCTAGTGTAGATGACAGGTCAAGAAGTGGTCGCCCTCGGTCTGTTAGGACTCCAGCAGTGATAAAAGCTGTGAAGGCGCGAATTCAAAGAAATCCCAAACGTAAGCAGAAACTGTTGGCCCTTCAGATGGGGTTAAGCAGAACCACGGTGAAAAGGGTGTTAAATGAAGACTTAGGGCTTCGGGCATATCGAAGACAAACAGGACATCGTTTAAATGCTCGTCTAATGGACCTGAGACTGAAGAGATGCCGCGCTTTGTTGAAGCGGTACGCGAGAAAAAAATATCGAGAAATTCTTTTTTCGGATGAAAAAATTTTTACCGTAGAAGAGAGCTACAACAAACAAAATGATAAGGTGTACGCACACAGTAGTGAAGAAGCGAGCAACCGTATTCCGCGTGTCCAACGAGGTCATTTTCCATCCTCGCTCATGGTATGGTTGGGAGTTTCTTATTGGGGCTTAACAGAGGTACATTTTTGTGAGAAAGGTGTAAAAACGAATGCAGTTGTGTATCAAAATACAGTCCTGACGAACCTTGTGGAACCTGTTTCTCATACCATGTTCAATAACAGGCACTGGGTATTCCAACAAGATTCGGCGCCAGCTCATAGAGCGAAGAGCACACAAGACTGGCTGGCGGCGCGTGAAATCGACTTCATCCGGCACGAAGACTGGCCCTCCTCCAGTCCAGATTTGAGTCCGTTAGATTACAAGATATGGCAACACTTGGAGGAAAAGGCGTGCTCAAAGCCTCATCCCAATTTGGAGTCACTCAAGACATCCTTGATTAAGGCAGCAGCCGATATTGACATGGACCTCGTTCGTGCTGCGATAGACGACTGGCCGCGCAGATTGAAGGCCTGTATTCAAAATCACGGAGGTCATTTTGAATAAACTTTATTGTCATAAGAATCTATGTTTTGTTAAGTTCATTTTGGTATATAAATGGTTACATAATAAATAAACTTGTTCCAATAATTTTATATTAAACATGTGACAGAATTTATGACCTGACTAGGTATATGTATAAAATATTTTTTTAATGGCAAATGCATTTATTGAGAAAAACAAACTAACAATACTACAGCTACTACAGCAGTTGAGAACCACAGATCGGCCACAGGCCAATCTACAGAAAATCCAACAATACTACAGCTACTTTTTTTTTTATACGAGATAGGCCTACGTTTGACCACATCCCACCTGATGGAAAGTGAAAATGCGGTCGACGATGGATCACGTAAGATGCCTAGAAAGGTACCTATTCACTCGTGCCTTGAAGATACCCAAGTTGTACCGCTCGGGAAACACGGATGACGGCAAAGTGTTCCAACGGCAACGGCACGGATGACGGCAAGTTACTACAGCAGTTGAGAACACTTTTATTAACCACAGATCGGCCACAAGCCAATCTACAGAAAATCCAAGTGCTCCAAACCACTGTCAGATGGCTATAATAATAATAATAGGTATATCAAGATGCTACTCTTGCTACTCGCGCTGTCATTGCATACAATGTGCAGCTACTCCCAATGTCATTGTGCTCTTACAAACGTCAATTACTCTTGACAGTGGGACGGGGGTTGCTACTCTTATGTCAATGTTTTAATGTACTCGGGCCGTATGACAGACTGATGGTCACAGTACAAATAAATGAATATATAGTTTCTCTGTCCTTCATCTGATTGCTACAAATTGTCCCATAGACTTCTAAATTAAGACAGACAGACGTGAATAGACATGGCCTGGACTGGGAATAAGAAATAAATGAATATTTCAGGACATTTCACACAGCGCCACCTAACCCCAAACTAAGCAACTTAATGCTTGTGTTATGGTGGTTAGGATAACGGATATAATACTTGTATACTTTTCTTTTGTAAATACATTACATCTAGACACGCGGCAGCGAGTCAAGCCAAGTTCAAGCAAAGGAACTGGCGACCGCGCCGTGTGTTATATTACACGAACCGTCCAAAGCGCGTTTTGACGACTTTTTACACCCTCTTTATACAAAAACTATTACACATAGACAAGTCAAATTTGGCACATATACTTAAATATACGAACTATATCTCTGTTCCAAATTCCAATAACACAGCTCAAACGGTTATTTAGATATAAACATCCAGTAATCGGTGAAGTTAATACATACTGAGGGATAGATCAAAAGTAATATTTCAGTTCCAGATGACCTAGAAAGCTGAAATTTGGCATCCCGATAGGTAATGTCGTAGTAACAAAGGGAAAAATCAGAAACCAGTAGTTTTTATCATTATAAATTATTAATTATTTTTTAAAAATGTATGATATTAAAGTTTGAGACGCCTAGGTACGCATAAAGCAATACAAGTTGCATGTTGCTATAATTTTTGTGTAGGCGGCTATTTTCTATTAGATATAAATACCTACTAATATAAATATAAATACAAACTTTTTACCTACTGTACGTATGGATATATGTTTTTTACTTTTTCACGCCTAAACGGGTGGGCCGATTGACTTTAAATTTGGTATAATAAATATAGCTTAGACCCCTGGAATAACATAATATACACTACTGTACCAAACTGTATAGCGGGTAAAACAGCTAGGCACAGCTAGTCACTAATAACAAGTGAATTAAATTAAAAATTTTAAAAAACCCCCAACGCAATACGTAATTCACCATTTTTTGATGGCGGCCATCTTGGATTTTAAATTTTATATAGTGGGCTGTAATCTACTCGTTAAGCCCTTTCATTTGATACCCATATTGAGGGGGTCGTGGAAGAAAAAAGTAATCCGCCATTTTGTAGCGGCGGCCATCTTGGACCGATTTTCACCAAACATGGCTAAGAACACTCTCGACTAACTCTACTTTCAAACAAAAAAAACTAAATCAAAATCCGTTCATCCGTTTGGGCGCTACGATGCCACAGACAGACACATACACACACACACAGACAGACAGACAGACAGACAGACAGACAGACAGACAGACAGACAGACAGACACGTCAAACTTATAACACCCCGTCGTTTTTGCGTCGGGGGTTAAAAATAGGTTCCTGGTACCTGCGTAACAATTGTATATCCTATGTAAAAATACCTATCAATATATCGACTCACCAGCATCAAGGCGGCTCAGTAACATAGAGGTAATAATATTAACATTGTTTACAATAAAAATTATGTAGGTATGTATATCGCCTTAGGTGCTAGTTGGTGTAAACATTTTAGATACCTACGTACCTGTAACGTATAGTCATAATATTATAGGTATGGGGCGGTATCTGGGGGCACGGCAGTGCCCCCACCAAGTCGTCCTCATTAAGTCTTGTCGGCTTAGGTTTCTTTTGATCGAAATTCTAATCCAGTTCCAGATGATCTCAAAAGTTAAATTTCCATCCAGGTAGGCGGTAGGTATAAGATAGCTGGGTGAATATACATAGATAAATTTATCAGTAACTAGTATTGTTTAAAAATCAATTGATTAGGTACATGCTATATATATAAGTACTAAATTAATTATAGGTATAGGTATATCGAAGCACGGCGAGGCTCACGGGCCGCGGTGCGACGGCCGTGCCGTGGAGCAGTGGGGTGGGGGGAGGTGCAATAAAATAATTATTTGGTATTAATGTTATTATGACTGAGTGTCTTAAACCTATTACATACTAAAAAGTACTGTACAAAAAGCAATGATATCCCATCAAAAACATAAATGTGAAAAGAGAGCCAAGTTCAATATTACGATGGTTGTACTCATAGTTACCTATGATTTGGTAGTTGACTTCAACGACAAAAGAAGTGAGATCTAAATGGGTGCCAAGTTCAATGGTCAGTCTTGAAAAATATTTACAACATAAAATATTTTATTACAACTTAAAAGATTATTTCTTCTTATTACTTAGAATTAATATTATTTTGAAGCCCAAAGTTTGACTTGGCTAGTTCTCATGGGTACCATACGACGAAGTATCATTAAGATAAGACAATAGATACTTTATTGTACACCACATAATGTTACAGAAAATACATAAGCACATAATTAAAATTAAAAATTACAATGTACAATGTCGGTCTTATCGTTAAAGAGCGATTTCTTCCAGACAACCAATGGATGGAGGGGACTAATTTACACGATAAAAGACGGTGGCGCACTAATAAGCATTAAGTGCGTTTAATAGTGATCAAGCTAAAGTTAAGAGAGTACCTACCTAGTATATTATGAGAACTGGCCAAGTCAGTCTTTAGGCTTCAAAATAATATTAATTCTAAGTGATAAGAAGAAATAATCTTTTAAGTTGTAATAAAATATTTTATGTTGTTGTAAATATTTTTCAAGACTGACCATTGAACTTGGCACCCATTTAGATCTCACTTCTTTTGTCGTTGAAGTCAACTACCAAATCATAGGTAACTATGAGTACAACCATCGTAATATTGAACTTGGCTCTCTTTTCACATTTATGTTTTTGATGGGATATAATAGATACAGAAAACCACCCAGACTGGAAACAAATATCTGTGGATCACACAAACATTTGTCCCATGCGGGAATCGAACCCGCAACCTTCTGCGTTGCAGGCGGGTATTAGCCCACCACGCCACAGAGGTCGTCAAAGAAAGTACAATAAGTAGGTACATATAATATTATCTTTTAAATCTTCTAAATATATAAAAGTAAAGCGTCAACTGACTGATCTATCAACGCACGCCCCAAACCGCTCAACGGAATGAGTTGAAATTTGGAATACAGATAGGTTTTATGGTGTAGAGCTCCGCTAAGAGAAGATTTTAGCACGCGGGCAAATCCGCGAGCATGAGCTAGTATTATTTATTTATTCGCTTACTAAGATAACATTACAGTGTGTGCACCAAATCGTTATTCTTAGTATACCTACTTAAAAATATTACAGAACATGCAATAATAAATTACTTTCTTTATTATAATATGACTAGCTGCGTCCAGCGGTTTTGTAGCCTATATGTTATTCAAGGGTCTAAGCTATTCTATACCAAATTTCAGCTCAATCGGTCTACCCGTTTAGGCGTGAAAGAGTAACAAACATACATCCAGACATCCATACATTATTACAACCTTTCACGTTTATAACATTAGTAAGATATGTAGGCAGTATATGTACTTTAAGGTGTCCGTGGCCACACAAACCGTCTTGTAATCCGGAGACCAAATAAAATCTTAATTTGAATCCTTTTTTATTTAACTTTTTTTTTTTTATGTGATGAAGTAGAAGACGAGCAAGACGCTCTAATGATGTTAAGAGATAACGGCTGCCCATAATCAGTACAGTGTTACCTAGGATTTCACAATTATGTGAAAATCTAGGAGCACTGCACCAACGCTTCTTACTCAAGAGTCATAAGATGTTAAGACTCTTTAGCCCAGTAATTACACTAGCTACAGTGCCCTCCTACCGGAGCACAGTAATGTTTGCACATCACTGCTCAGGCGGTAGAATAACTGGCACTGTTGGGGTACCCACCTAGACGACCTCCTGCAAAGGAAGTCTACCCCTGGTAGAACTTTTTAACTAACCACCACTGCCAACTAAATAAAATATAAGAAACGCCGAGAAAACTAAAAATAGTCATATTCTTTCCAAACCGCTTAAGAATTTAATTCTTTAATTAGAAATCCTTATTTTAAGTATATCCGTCACTCTCTGTCAAACATGTTAACCCTTGTGTAGGTTGACCATGTCAAAAAGGATTGCGGACTTAAGATTTTTTTAATCAAGTATCTAATCTAGTTTTTTTGTTGTCTGGAAGAGATGGCTATTAGCGATAAAACCGCCAATTGTTACACTGTTATTACATTACAAATTGTATTATTTCTTTATTAAGTTCTTGTAAGTTGTATAAATAAGGTATTACCTAATTACTAAAAACGTCGGACTCGTAATTTTTCTTTGTAAAAAATGCTGAGATATCTAAGACCTCCTGTCCTTTCAGTAGGTATTTCTTTTTAGCCTTATCAACAAGTCTAACTTAAAATGCAGTTAAAGGAACATGATAAAATGTATGTAAGTATTATTTATTTTGTGTGAAATTAGGTGGAATATTTAATTTAACTTTTTTACTAATATTATAAACGTAAAAGTTTGTAAGAATGTATGGATGTCTGGATGTATGTTTGTCACTCTTCACGCCTAAACGGGTGGACCGATCGAGCTGAAATTTGGTAGGTGTATAAATACTTAAATAGTTTAGACCTTGTTATAACATAGGCTAAGTAGAGCGAGTAAAACCGCCGGATGCAGCAATTAGGTACCTAGTACCTATATCATATCTATGGTATATAAAAACTTTCTAAAATTTCATCCGTGTGGTCACCCTACCAAAAATTATAGACTCGACGAGTCGAAACAGTGTTATCAAAACAACGGAACCCACAGTAATCTGTCAAAACAAACGTCTTGCGATGCGGATCCCTAAAATACTTTGTAAAATGGAGATTTTTATCGTTTTGGGATGATCTGTGTTTAAAACTTTGGCATCGCGATTTTTTTAATACAGATTTTAAAAAGGTTATTATAGCAGCCTTGAAAATATGGAAAGGTATGCAATTCGTCGGATTATATTTTTATGGTTTCATACCTCTATGCGAAAAAACGAAACCCTTATAATGATCACTTGTCACTAGTTGTGTCAAGAACCTTTTACTCGGGAAGGCGTTCTGATTTGACTCTGACAGTATAAGTAGAGTAACCTGTTCGTTAGGCCTATTGACTATCACCCACCCACAGAATCCATAGACAGACATGCGTACAACCTCCTTATTAATATTATTATATGGGACTCCCCATGCAGGACGACGGAGAGAGTGAGAAGACGGGGGGTGAATTTGCTAATAGCCCTGCTGTTGAGAGTAATCCATAATTTATTTAATCTAATTTTGATTTAATAGCTCTTGGACTACCGACTACCGAGGTATCGTGTAACACAACCCAAGTTGTTTTCATTTTACTTGCATATAAAAGCCAGTAGCTACATCTCATTGTCAACGTTTTTTCACCCATCAAAGTTAATACCCAAAAATAAACTAAAAAGTATTTATTTTTAAATTATTTTTATAGAGCATGAAAGGCGACCGAAATAGACAACGTGCGGCGATGGAATGCGCTTCCGCTCGTTCCAATTTTGAATTTTTCACAACTCCATTTCTTTTTGTCGAAAATTAGGGTTACCAACTATGATATCAAAATGGATTTTGACCTTACCATAGAAAAAAGTCATATTATTATCTGAAATATCTACTTTAGTAGCGATTTGAAATTGACTTGGCCCAAATATTGCCTTAACTAGACCCTGGAATACACATTATAATGTAGAACTCGAAGGTCCAAAAGTTACGTTAAAAAGTTATAGGTACCTACATTAGGTGTATGTCATAGAGGTACTTTCCTGTGTGAATAGTGAGTGTAGGAATTTTCTGCGGTTATGACTATTTATTCAACTATTTCTATTTTAAGACTCTACCGCCCGTTCAGAAACCTACCTCTATGAGAACGAGCTAGACACTCATATTGTTTGCTTATACCTATTGTTGCAAACTGTAACTAAATGAAATAAATAAATTTGATTTTTTTTATAGTCGTCGTTATAGTCCCTTAAAAAGTTGGCAACCCTAAAAAAACGGTCATCGGCGCCCGCGCATACATTTACTTTTTTTATGGCTTCACTGTTAGCACATGTTTGGTAAAGTCTGTAGACAATTTAAAATGTTTTGTAAGTGGGGGGCGCCACTCGCCACCATCCAAGCAGGCGTATTTAGAGTGCTTTTCACGAAAGGAGTCCTTTTTGCGGGGCGCCACTATCACACACTTTAAAAGTTAAAATTATAACTCCTCATTATTTCTCATATTTAAATTCTTAATTAAATAGATAATAGGTATTTAATATCTATTCAGCCTGTGTCCACCCACTGCAGGGTTTAGACCTCCTCATGTTCACGCCACACCTTCCGATCCTGTGTGAGTCTCATCCAGTTCCTTACGACAATATCGTCTGACCATCGGGCTGGTGGTCTACCTCGAGATCTCTGTATTTATTTTATCTAACAAATATAAATTATTTAGGATATGAAGTCCAGTAATAACCGACAAAATTAAATTTAGTTCCGCTAAATTCCGCGGGACCTCTTTCGTGAAAAGGACTATACAAGTAATGTAGGCAAGTGTTGCGAGGTTTCATAACATTTCATATTTTATAAAGAATTCAAAATTCGATTCCTTCGGCGCGGTCGATTTTTTGCACCCAGCAAGCTTAGAGACAAAAGGGACATTTTGCGAAAGGAACCATTTGCGAAAGGGGCATTATGCGAAAGGGACATTTGGCGAAAGGGACCATTTGGCGAAAGAGACCATTTGCGAAAGGGACATTTTGCGACGTAACGTTCGGATAGATGTGCTTCACCATAAGACGGATACATTTAGTTCAATATTTCACCGTACCGCGTTGTAAGTCGAGTTTTTATCGGTTTTTGGAATCGTTAAACCTGTTTTCGGTTTCGGGTTCGCGTTTCGTCGAATCTCGTTATGCAAGTAGATAAATAATATACGGTAAGTGCATGTCGAGTAATGGCCAGGTTGGGTTCTGTACATGAATTTGTTAACTTTTATTATAAAAAAAAGGCTTTTTTCTCTTTTAACAATAGGGATGTTGACATGGTCAAACAATTTAACATTTAATTAGTCCGGCATTTAAATTATAAATAAAGACACGATAAAAGAAAATTTTAACCTGGATTCATATAGGTATAAAATATAAAATAATTCATACAATACTAATATTATAAAAGAGAAAGTTTGTGAGTGTGTGAGTGTGTATGTTTGTTTCTTCTTCACGCCTAAACTGGTGGACCGATTGAGCTGAAATTTGGTACAGAAATAGCTTAGACCCTGGAATAACACATAGGCTACAGTAAAGCGGGTAAAACCGTTGGGCGCAGATAGTTGTACATCATTGTGATATCCTGGGTGGCACTGTACTGATCATGGGCAGCGTTATCTCTTACCATTAGGAGAGCGTCTTGCTCGTCTTCTTACTGTTTTGCATAAAAAAGTTCTTTGGTGTCTATGGAACTCTAAATGGACTTTAGCATTATGGTGGTCGTGCAAGATTTATGTGTTTATCTCATGGTTTATTAGAGGTCAAATCTATGCAAAATATATTAGTTTATTGACCAACTCCAAAAAAGGAGTGAATCTTTTCCTGTTTTTGTGAATTCGGTTCAAAATTAGATATGGAGTGGACAGATTCCTATAAGATTACCGGGGGTAGACTTCCTTTGCAGGAGGTCGTCTAGGTGGGTACCCCAACAGTGCTAGTTATTCTACCGCCTGAGCAGTGATGTGCAAACATTACTGTGCTCCGGTAGGAGGGCACTGTAGCTAGTGAAATTACTGGGCTAAAGAGTCTTAACATCCTATGACTCTTGAGTAGAGTTGCCGCGAATACTCGCTATTATTCGGTATTCGGCATTACTCGTCATTTTTTTGATATTCGTCGAATACCGAATAATAGCTAGTATTATTCGGCATTCGGCGAATAGTCGTCGAAAATAAACTTTTAACGAACAAAAGAACTAATGAGTAAAAAATAATCATTTTTTAAATTATTTTCCTTAATAAAACAATACACAATATCAATTAATTATTATCTGTAATATGTGCCGTGCCTATCATATTCATGAAATTAAATTAGTAAGGCTTTTTAATTAATATTTAAAATCCAACAGAGGCAGATTGTGGTGCAAAAAAACAATTTTTTTCTGCACGTTCTGGAGCAAGTCGGTTTCGTTTCTCCTCGTAAATTAAACCTGCCTCGGAAAATAGTCTTTCTGAATAAACAGAGCTTGCTGGCGTGATTAAGTATCGTTTAGCAAGCTTACTTAAAATAGGAAATCAATTCTTATTGGTACTCAAAGCCCACCATTCATATGGGTTTATTTTTCTGTCAGCCTTTGCTAATGCGATGTAGTTGGCGATTTCTTCAGCAGTGGCATTCTTGGGTTGCTCTTCAGTAGGTTGCTCTATAGATGATTCTTCAAAACATGCCCAAAATAGTTTACGAGTTTCCGAATCATGCTCACTTTCATTGTCTAAACGAGACCTTTTGGATGCCGTTTCTGGATCCGAATCATCATTTTCGTCATAAGAAAGAAGAAAAGCCTAAGACCTTCTCTGAGCGCAGCTCTACGGATCCTTTAACTTTATTGTTTTCTTTTCTCACAACCTTAGAAGAAATTAGAAATATTTTTAATGTGTTTAATGTTTTTATTTATGTCGAATAGTAATGTCGAGTTATTCGACTATTCGCCAAAGTGAATGGCGATTAATCGGTATTCGACTATTCGCTATAAACACTATTCGCGGCAACTCTACTCTTGAGTAAGAAGCGTTGGTGCAGTGCTCCTAGAATTCACATAATTGTGAAATCCTAGGTGACACTGTACTGATTATGGGCAGCCGTTATCTCTTAACATCAGGAGAGCGTCTTGCTCGTCTTCTACTTCATCACATAAAAAATAAAAAAAAATTTAGGAGACAGTCTTTAGGTCATGTTGCAGGCTTTTCACGAAATTTGGGGACCTGAAATTGCATCATGTAGGTTGGCCGCACAAGCTACTCGTATAACTATAGAATAGAATAGAAAACACTTAATTGTGATACCACATTTATAAACCAAAACTTAGAACTAAAACAATAATCGACGAAGTAATTAAGTAGTTAGAGAAAGCTGTTCTGTTGTAATTTAAATAACAATTGCGATTTGTACTGAACAAGTTGGAGTAGGTATAAACCGATGGTATAATGCAGCCGTAGATGGCAGCAGACTAAACCTAGAAGGCGGGATAAATCCCTCCCTGGCTGCACTGAACATCATCCCGAACATCATGTCCGCTTGGCGACACGGTTTTGTCCAGTGGGTGGTAACTAGCCACGGCTGAAGCCTACCACCAGTACAGTACTACAAATTAGCAGAGGACATATTGGCTAAGTCTCACCCACTACGATTGATAACAACTTCAATGTACATTGCTGCGTTTATTTTACTTACCTATATTAATGAGAAGGTTTAAGCAAGTAATGTACGCAATTTTGCCTGAGGACTCTTAGTGTTTACATATCGTTTGGCTATAACCAATAGGCCCTCTGCAGGGCTATTCACTTATCCGTCAGAGAACAGAACCGAAGCCCGAATTGTCAAAAATGTATGAAATAGCGATGACGCATTATTAAATCGATACGACGTAAAACGTCATTTCATACATTTTTGACAATTCGGTCTTCCGTTCGGTTCCATAATGGATAAGTGAATAGGCTTTCAGAACAGGTTTTATTCCTCGCAAATACAAGACGGTAACTATGTAATATATAATGTATATTTATATTATGTACAAACCACGTGCGGTGAAGGGCGAACGAGTCATACATTCAGGTCGTTGAACCCGTGTAGGCAGACTTACCGCTGTCGCCTTTAACCCGTGGGCAAAAACAACAATGGACATTTGTAAACCTGTCATTATGGTCAAATTCTATCATCTGTGTGGCCGTATCATCCGTGTGTGGTTCTTAAGACATGCTCAAACTACAGCGTGTCGCATCGCAACCCATCATCGTAACGTTGATAATTTTATAAGAACCAACGAACACTACAGCGCAAGAAAGTGAGACTTCATTTTCAGGAGGTCGACTAGGCGTGTCCCCAACAGTGCCAGTTATTCTACCGCCTGAGCGATGTGCAAACATTACTGTGCCTCGCTAGGGCACTGTTGCTAGTGAAATTACTACCCTGAAGAGTCCTAACATCTTATGACTCTTGAACAAGAAGCGTTGAAGCAGTGCACCTAGAATTTTACGTAATTGTTAAATCCTGGGTGGCACTGTACTGATTGGTGGCCTTTGCCCAGCAGTGGGACGATATGGGCTGACAATGATGATGACTGTACAGATTATGGGCAATGGGCAGCGTTATCTCTAACCATCAGGAGAGCGTCTTGCTCGTTTAACTTCTTTGCATCAAAATAAACCGATTTAGGGGTTGTATATGATAATTTTTTCTGGCAATTTTTGCCCATCACCAGTTCACCGCACGAGTAAACAGCCACAAACCATTGACGCACGTCTATAAAGTGACGCGGAGCGGTGCGTCGACCTCGTATCGACCCATATTCCGGGAACGAGGCCTAGCGCCTGGGATTACACGTCTGGACTACGAACGCGGTTTTGGAACTAGGTACTGATTTTAACCAACCTTTTTAGGGTTTCGTGATTCGTGCCTCTGAAGGGAAAAAACGAAACCTTTGTCTCGGTCGTCCGTCTCTCTGTCTGTCAAGACCCATTTACTCCAGATCCCTAAATTTGAAAAAATATAAGAAAACTAATTTTAAAAA
The DNA here is from genome assembly GCA_947507615.1 of Hemithea aestivaria. Lineage (NCBI taxonomy): Eukaryota > Metazoa > Arthropoda > Insecta > Lepidoptera > Geometridae > Hemithea > Hemithea aestivaria. The sequence continues at coordinate 10,758,445 of OX382350.1, read as the reverse complement.
ACTTTTTAAGAACAAGGTTTTATTACCATCTAGCACCAAAGTATTCGTCAAGACGAATTAAATGAGCCCAAACTCGAAGGGGCTGCGTCGTTTAATTACGGAGTTCCTATTGCAACCTTCCAGCGCCATCATCAGATCAGCTCTATGTCATAATAATATTGCATTGTCATCCGATTTAGGTATACATGGTTGGTAAGAGACGACGCGGTTGAAGATGTTGTACACAGACCTAGTAAATACTTATTATTATTAACCCTCGAATTAAAGACTCTTTAAGTTGTAATTTACAGGAAACACTGAAGCATGTAGAGTTCCAAACCTTCGCCGATCAGAAGGGTTATTCACTTATCCGTGAAAGAACCGAACCGAATACCGAATTGTCAAAAATGTATAAAATGACATATTATGTCGATACAACTTGACATGTCATGTCACGTCATTTCATACATTTTTGACAATTCGGTATTCGGTTCGGTTCCCCTAACCGATAAGTGAATAGCCCTGCTGATATCTTCCGTTCCTCCGGGTGATATCTTTTTTTAAAGATTAAACCAAGTCAAATTAGCTTCCTGCACACATATCACATCACTGAGTCATAGACACCATGGCATGCGGCCAAAACCGACCTCATTATCACAATTAGCGCCTCACAAGACCCCATTGTACGGGCCAAGGGTCGTGGACCTGTCCGATCAACCGTGAACTGAGTTCTTGTATCATTGTTGAGCGTATAGAGAAGAGGTCTTGGTTTTATGGGAGTTAATGTGGGATACGGTTCTCCTTTTATGGACAGAATTGATGGGATCGAACCGTTAGAATAAAAAAAAAAGGTAGCACTCCGGGAGTGCCGGCAGAAGTGAAAACTTCAATATTAACGTTGTGTTTAATTATAAGTATAAAAATACTATCATTTATGAGGTAGAATACAATGTTTATTTATTGCGCTATCGTACACAAATATGACAATTTATATTTTGTTATTTATAATATTATATCGTTATTTATATATTACATTAAATTTTATCTCTCAGAAAAATCAACTTCCATCCATAATTTCGACGACTTTTACACCATCGTTATTATCAGAATCATCATCCCAAATTTTTACAACTGATACAATTGGTTTATGATAACTGAAGAAAGAAACAAACAGTTTTGATTCGAACCTATTTAAGTGTCTAATAAAGACCGCATCAATAGTAGTTTTGTATTTAGTTGTGCTAAAATTGCGATCATTTGACATAGTTAAACCAAATTCACAGAGCAGCACACTCAAGCACGGTAGAAAGAGTGAGAGATACTAGTTCCTCTCCCTTCCCCTCGATCTTACGCTTTTTCGATCAGCATCACGTGACCCTGACGCGAGTTTGAAAGTTTTTACCCATACAAAAAAGTGCTCAGCGCCGCTAAAGAAGTTTTCACTTCAAAAAAACTTGAGAAAATGAGGATTTGATTTATTTATTGATAATTAGTACGGCATTAAAATACCAATTACACTAACTAACACATAACGTACATACATGAAATAAATTACAATAAGAAGATTATGCTAGTCACTACAAAATAATTAAATTTATAAATAATTCAATAATAATCAAAAATAAATGTCAAATTAATATTAAAATGTCTAAGAAATTATAAATAGGTCTCACAAAATGCTTGACATATTGTCATAACAGTACTCCATATATACAGGATATTCTGTTTGTTAGAAACCTATTAATAAAATTACTGGGCTAAAGAGTCTTAACATCTTATGACTCTTGAGTAAGAAGCGTTGGTGCAGTGCACCTATAATTGCACATAATTGTGAAATTCTGGGTAGCACTGTACTGATTATGGGCAGCGTTATCTCTTAACATCAGGAGAGCGTCTTGCTCGTCTACTTACTTCTCCACATAAAAAAAAAAAATAGTTTATAAGAAGGAATGGATGCCTGGATGTATGTTGGTAACTCTTTCATGCCTTAATAAATAGGTTAGCCACACAACCTATAAATTGTGATTTGACTCTGACAGTGTAAGTAAGGTAACCTGTTCTGTTGGAGTATAAACTCCAATTATAATTAATAACGGGTGGACCGATTGAGCTGAAATTTGGTATGCTGTTTGTAAGGCGCTTTAGGCTAACCCCTCTTGACGCAAATGTTCGCATAACGTAGATATCAAAATCTCAAACAAAAAAAAATTTGAATATTTCGGCGAATTATGAACATTTTCTAATTTTATTTGCAGCCATTTAAAAAGCCGCCTAGAGTGTAGAGTGCAACGGCACTAAATCTGTTTGTAAAAGTGGAAAGTACAAACAGAAACTACCTCGTCATTGTCAGCCCGCTAAAATGACCATCACATTTTAACTACCGTTAGAGCAGTTAGTTGTAGCTCATATTTCGTGAACTGTCATTATGATTGAACTTGAGGGTCACTTTAATTCCTATGACGTGACCATCAAAATCATACCACTGGTACAGTTAAAAAGTCATCAGATTTCATGTAGAGCCAAACTTCTAACTCTGCACATCCCAACTTTACAAACTCAATATGTAAGTCAAAATACGTAGTGTATAACAGTAACAAGTGAAATTTTAAAAACTTTTTAAAAACAAGCTTTTATTATTATTACCATCTAGCACCATAAAATATTCGTCAAGACGAATCAAATGAGCCCAAACTCGATGGCGTTGCATCGTTTAATAACAGAGTTCCTATGGCCACCTTCCAGCTTCATTAGATCAGCTCGATGTCATAAAAATATTGCATTGTCATCCGATTTATGCATGCATGCAAATTTTCAACTCAATCGGACACCGGGAAGTGGGTCAAATTTAACTTGCAAGATTTGATTACACACAGACAGACAGACAACAGACAAGTGAAAGTAAATAAAAGCTTGTAAAAAAGGTGGCTTTTGCGCTCTTTGCGGTTCTGCAGTTTTTTTCGGCGAGCCTCCAGGTTCATTGTGAATCAATAAGCGCTAAGGTAGAACCAAAAAGCCCACATTATGTATTAGTGTAGCGCCTTCTTGACTCGCATATCAATTTTCCCCACGTTGGGCACCACAAACCACCCAATTTGGGTCCTACGAAATAGAGTCTAAACACTGTATCCGTTGTTAAACCTACAGAATTCAAACTCAAAATTCATTTATTCAAATAGGCCACATTGGAGCACTTTTGCAAGTCAATTTTACATTTTTTCCATTTTAATACTCTACCGCTGGTTCGCAAAACACCTCAATGAAAAGAACGAGCAAGAATCTCATAAGGATTGCATTTTTTAAATGTATTTACAATGTTTTTCTTGGTTACATAATTTATTATGCGTTTGAGAGTTTGAGGGGCACCAGCAGCATACAATTTGGGGCGAATTTTATATACAACGCAATGATATACACCCTACATTGCAAAAGATTTAACGAGAGGCCTAATATCCAAGTCATAAAAAAACTTATGCAGTAACCAAACTTGGAGCACAAATTTCTTTATTTCAGGAAAACGCATTAAATTTCTTTGTTCCCTCCTTATACAACATAGTAATTTAGACCTTACGTCTATGAAATTAAGGTATAGTTTAGTTTAAATCTACCCGCATAGCAACCGCGCACGTTGGGCGCCACAAGTCCTATGAAGCTCGATCGATAGCGACGGAGGCACGCAATACTTCGAAAATTACCTCCGCACCTTGGTTAGTATTATTTTTGCGATGGTTTATGTGATTCTTGCCTGTACAAGACTATTAATAATGAATATTATATTATGAAACTTCTAATGGAAAATAATAATGAAGGAATGGTGCTGTATGGTTTTAATTCAAACTGTATTTTACATGTCAAGTCAACCCTATGCTCCGCGCGATGTTCAGTTATTTATTTGTTTTTCTAATACGACCAAATTGCAAATCAGTCAGCCGGCTTCCTATTATTTTACAATGATTATAATAATATGTATTTAAAGTAGAAACGTAATCGGTAATCAATCATCGAAGTTAAGCAATGCTACTGCTATGCGCTTACGTATTTGGATGGATGACCCATTTTCCCCAAAAACATTTTCTGTTTCTTTTTTGTACGATACCCTCGGTGAACGAGCCCAACTTGTACTTGTCCACTTTTTCAGTCAGTCAGTAAGTCAATCAATCGGTTATATATTTAGATTTTGAGTTTTGTAAATTAATAATTAATCAAAATTCATATTCAAATACTAATAACTTGTACATTTGCGTAATCTAAGCTACTGAGCCCATCTAAGTATACGTTTCTGAGGAAAATTGACCCACTTTCCTCCCCGAGGCATCACAGCGGCAAACAAAGACTTTGTTACGGCTCTCTCTCTGTTTGATTAAGAAATGATATCATTGACTACAGCTGATTTATTGTAATTAGCTTCTAGATACCTACCGATTGAAGATTGACCTAGTACCTATAATATAGCCGAGGTTGAGACAAATCCTCAAAATGTATTTAGTGTATTTATGTAATACCTACTAGCTGCACCCAGCGGTTTTACCCGCTGTACCGTAGCTTATGTGAAATGAAATAAAAATGTTTTCTCAAAAAGATATACATAATGGAAGTGAAGTTTACATAATTGAGTCTTTATGCCTAAGATTAATTTATTTCCAAGAAAGTATTTGCCGCGGCCCCACACTAGGCTCAAGGCCCGTGTCGTGGATTGTGTTATTCCAGGAACTAAGATATCTCTATACCAAAATTCAGTTCTATTAGTCCACCCGTTTAGGCGTGATAGAGTAACAAGCATTCATTCAGACTTCCATTCTTACAAACTTTCACGTTAATAATATTAGTAAGATTATTATTTTAATTATTAAGTAAGATTAGTTTATACCTATCTAGAGAAGCATTTACTCCCAGTTAGTTCAAACCTAAACAAAAAAGCAACCTTGTATTAAGTACATACTTAAATAACACTAAACATCACAAAACAATGTAATATAATATAATATAATATATTGCACATTACTCAAACATGACATAATGGCCTGCGCGCACGCAAGATGGCCACTCGATTGTGAGACAGACATAAAATATGTGCATTAGAATAACAATGTTCGTAATAATGTGATGTACAATAAAACGCCTATGGCCTATATAATACGCTTTTCGCGATAACTGTTAAGATTACAAATTACTAGCGCGAAATAACGAAAAAAAAATTACCAATTGTTAAATTAACCTTCTGCGACTGACGTGCCTCAATTTTTACAATTATACTGACGTGGTAGTACACGAGACACCATTTGAACAGCAAATATTTTTATAGAATTAAATTATGCAGCTAATATATTTATATTTATTGAATCTTTAGGCATTTTTAATGTAAAATAGTTTTTAATAAAAATAAAAATATTATGTATTCCCAAAATTAAACATGATTTATTAACTTCACGAAATCAGTCTATGAATATCTACTTAAACATTAATGACATAGAAAAAATTACAAAATCAACTTTTTTAAAATTTTACATTAATTATTTTAAAAATTAACAATATCAATAATCAGTCTAAGAAATATGAGATACATTCATTGGTTCATTTTAAAATTGTATAGTTTCAAAATCACAGCTTTAATTTGACAATTATCACATAACGGGTTGGAACATTGAAGGCAGATTGGCTTCGAACAATTACAGCAACAATATTTAGTGTGTCTTTTTATTTTTTTTGTACAAATAGAACATAGTTTTCTCCCACTTGTTTGAGCAGATCGAAATACTGGTGGAGGAGAGGGGATAGTAGAGTAGTGACTCGTCTGAAGATTGCTGGCGTTCAACCACTGTGGGAGGTTCTTGTCGTGCTTCTACATAGGGCTTTGGATCTTCTTCTCATGAAATAGCGTCTTCTTCAAGGTTTTCTGGTTCGAATGCCGCATCTCCATCTTCATCATCAACATCGCTAAATTCATATTCATTATCCTCTTCCAACCACTGTAATATCTGATCATCGTGAATCACAAAATTTCCAGCCGGCGTTCTCTAACGTGGAGAAGAAGTATTTGTGTTGTTATTTGAATCAGCCATCTAAAAAATAAGGTTTCCAAGTAAATTATATAAAATAGTTTTCACCCGCAAGGACTATAGATTATTGCCTATGTCAGTAATAAAATAGCATTCTAGGAGTAAGTTTTTTCATTAAAAACAAAAATTAAAATCTATCGATTGTTTAATATATAAATAAAATAAAAAATAAGATAAAATAAACTTATATACTGATGTGGTAGTTTAGGAGACAACTATGAAAATATGACCATATTACTGAGGTGGTAGTATAATAGACACTTACCTTAACATTGACGTGGTAGTCTCGTAGACACCTTCCTTCCGCTACGGACACGTGCACTCGCTCCGACTGTTTCCCGCACGCTGGCCGAAGCACAAGCTCACTTCAGGAAGGTAATGAGAGCGGCGGCGCTCAAATTTGAAAATTGACGGAAATAAACCGAATTTTATATTTCGCGGTGTCTGTTGGACTACCACGTCAGCCGCAGAAGGTAAAGATTGGTGATCTATGTTTGAGCCACACGAAAGGACATAAGAACCTTTTTTTATCACGGAAATCATCCCTTAGGGGGGAGTCAAAATGAGGTGTAAACATTTTTTTTTGGCCCATGAAAAATGCGTTACGCATCATCACACCGCGCTGGGCGCGGGGCGGTATGTGGGACTCCCCCGCCGAAGATGGCACGGCGGGGATACCCACTATAAAACCTGGAGGTGTTCCTGCTGGACGCCATAATGCCGGGGCAGCGGGCTGAAGCACTCGTCCGCGGCCAGGGAGGTGTAAGGGTCAATACTCATCTGAACCACCCGGCACCCACTCGGCACCGCCTCGCCTCGTGCGGTTAGTATTCTTTATATGGATTTGTATGGGCATGCGCTCACTACATCAACACCGTAACGCCGCCGGATCGCCTCGGTCGCGAGGCGTCCGCGCGCGGACGGCGGGTGGACCACGCGGTGCGGGTCGCAGGTGTCGGGTGGTTCAGATGAATGATGACCTTAAACCCTGTATTAACATAGGCATCTAAAACCTGTAATAATTTCAGCTGGTGAAACTGCTGGATACAACTACCTCTAGTAACAATATAAATCCAAGAACGTGATCCACACACATTTTCGGAATCGTCCATTTCGTGATTTCACACGAAATTACATTTCTTTGAAATCTATCGACAATTGGAATGTTGACAATGCAGTTTTGTGAACGCCAGACTTGGGACAAATATTTGGTCACACATGTGTACACATGCACGGGTGGATGACAGAGTTGAACAAACGGACAGAGTAAATGGATAAAGCCGACGTCAGACAGATGCGGGACGGAGCGGTAAAGCGGTCGCGATCTTCATTACAAGCTTTATATTACTTTCACCTGTCTGTTGTCTGTCTGTCTGTCTGTCTGTAATCAAATCTTGCAAGTTTAATTTGACCCACTTTCCGGTTTCCAATTGAGCTGAAAATTTGCATGCGTGTGTAAATCGGATGACAATGCAATATTTTTATGACATCGAGCTGATCTGATGATGGAGCTGGAAGGTGGCCATAGGAACTCTGTCATTAAACAACGCAACCCCATCGAGTTTGGGCTCATTTGATTCGTCTTGATGAGTACTTTATGATGCAAGATGGTAATAATAATAAAAGCTTGTTTTTAAAAAGTATTTTTAAAATTTCACTTGTTTTGTTCCTGCCCGCGTTCGCTTTATATGTGACAGGTTATGTACAAATTCGAACATTACGAAAATTCCTCCCGCACCGCGACCACTTTCCCGCCTGTGTGTGGAATCACCTTAAAATTCACATAGGTATTAAAAAGAGAAAACAGGTAGGTTTCTGTCTGAAATGGCCAATCATGATGCTTGCCTACGGGTACCTACCTGATTTTCTAGTCGTGGTATGTACCTACCTAATACCAAAAAAAAAAAAACCGCTGAACGGATCTAGAGTCTAGCCATTGTGATTTGGCTCTGACAGTGTAAGTAGCGTAACTAACCTGTTCTGTTGAAGTATAAACCCGAAACCCTTTAATTGTTTTGTCAAGATAATTTTTAACAGCATTTGATACTAGTTCCATTTCCACAATACAATCGTATATGAGTATTCGAGTCGAAATAGTCATCGATAAAAATATCTGTGTATTCGAGTGCTACAGTGAATCATTAGCACTGATGTTATTCAAGGTTTGTTATGAGTACTACGTAGAATACTAAATGCAACTGTCAATACTGGACTATTGACTCTAGGTTCTAGACTAGAATATAGTTTTTTTTTTTTATGTAGAGAAGTAAGAAGACGAGCAAGACGCTCTCTTGATGTTAAGAGATAACGCTGCCCATAATCAGTACAGTGCTACCCAGAATTTTACAATGATGTGCAATTCTAGGTGCACTGCACCAACGCTTCTTACTCAAGAGTCATAAGATGTTAAGACTCTTTAGCCCAGTAATTTCACTAGCTACAGTGCCCTCCTACCGGAGCACAGTAATGTTTGCACATCACTGCTCAGGCGGTAGAATAACTGGCACTGTTGGGGTACCCACCTAGACGACCTCCTGCAAAGGAAGTCTACCCCCGGTAAAAATATGATAACTATAAATAATAATTGGGGTTTATACTCCAACAGAACAGGTTACCCTACTTACACTGTCAGTCAAATCACAATTTATAGGTTGTGTGGCTTGTTGCAGTTTCAGGTCGCCGAGATTACTGCAGGGCCTGCAACATGACCTGACGACTGCCTACATATCTAATAGGAAACAGCCGGGACCCACAGTTTTACGTGCCGCGCCGAAACACAGTAGCGTCCAGGCGAAAATCTTTGCCACACTGAGATTTGAACCCAGGACGCTTATAAGCCGGACCAACGCGAACTACCACTGGGCCACGGAGGCTACAAATACTACTACTTATATGGGTCGCAACGGGTGGGAAATACTAGAGGCCATTAGGCCTATTGGCTATCGCAAAACGACATGTAAAACACTAGAATCCATAGACAAAATTGCGTACATTACGTGCTAAAACCACGGTAAAGAGATATATTATATACATAGTAATTTGACTCCCTAGAAGCGGTTGAACTCAAGGTCGCGCGAGTTTGCAACAATTTGGGTAGTGTTCGGTAAGCAGCGAGGTGCCGAATAGGCGTTATTATTGTGAATTACTCAAAATATCAAAAAGAATTAAATACTTTTTGTGATTTTTGATAATTCACAACCATTATTCGGAAGCTTACTGCATAAAAACGTCTATTCGGCACCTCGCGGCCTACCGAACCCTACCCAAATCGTTGCAAACTCGCGCGACCTTAAGTTCAAGCCACGTTTTCACTAGTGAACATGTCGCGGAGACAAGTCGTCCGACATTCACGTAGTTTGTCTTCTGCAACTTTGTCCCTCGACATATGACTTGTTCACACTAGCCACGAAGATCGAGGGACTCGAAGACGCTCTGCGAGCGTCGACACGCGACAAGTCCTGCAACCCGTAAATGTCGCAAGTGACGTCGGGCGACATGTCGCGGGACACGTACATTTCGTGTCGGGCGACAAGGTCGCGAGACAAATGTCCCCTAGTGAAAACGTGGCTTCAACCGCTTCTAGGGAGTCACATTACTGAATATATAATATTTACCGTGCTTAAACCTCCTCATTAATATGAGTAAAATAACAAACGCAGCAATGTACATTTGAAGTTGTCATCTGTTGGCGATCTTCAATAAATTTAAGTAGTTTAGGGAACCCATTAATGTTTTGTAAAATAGGCAATAGATATAAGTAGTTAGGGAACCCACTCATGTTTTGTAGAATAGGTCTTAATAAATTATTAGGTTAAGGTTAGATTAAGGTCTAGGTATAAGTACACGGTAAATAGGTTCTAATAATAACAATAGGTTGTAGGTAAAATTTATATAAGTCGATAAAATAGCTTAAGTAAGGTCAGTCACATAGTGACATAGAAAAAGTTTGTTAGTTTTTTGGCTATAACTTTGTTTGTTATTAAGTTATATTAATAAGAGTTTATACACTAGATAGGGCTCAATAAGAGCTATCCAATGATACTAAACATGTTAGGATCGAATAATTAATTATGTATCAAAAGTAGGAAAAACCGTGTAACGCATAGTAAAAATTTGTAAAAATGCGCGCCGAAATTGGTCGCAAAACAGGTGCTCTCTTTACGGTAAGGGCGGCGACCCAGGTTAGTAAGCACCAAAACAATGCATGTCATGCTTGGCTGCTCTGAAGAAAGAAATAAATGAAGAAGTAAATAGTGAAGAAATAGGAAGTTTTATTTGGAAGAAAGAAAAGGGTCAGGCCTTGATCCCCCCCCCTCCCCTCCGGGTCTCCAGCGCATCAGTAGGTTCGAGCCGGGGCTTTCTCTTTGTTTCACCCCGACTCGGCCTGCGTGTTTAAGACCCGGAGCCGCGGTCGGCAACACGCTCGACCGCAACAGCTGGTCCTCCGAGCCGGATCCAAGGTCTGACCTGCGTTGAAGAGCGAAGATGCCGGTCACCCGAAGCAACAAGGGAGCGGAGCCTCGCACCACGGAAGCGGCAACGTCGGGCCACCCCGGCCCGCATACGGATACGTTGCCGGCCACCGCGATGCCCGCACCATCGTCGGCGACGCCGGGCCCCCTCGGCCCGCACCCGGTCGCGTCGCCGGCTACCACCGCCGGGCCCGCATCATCGTCAGCAACGCCAGCCCCCCCCGCCGCCGCGGGGCCCGCACCTTCAGCAACGGAACAGAGCAGCCGTACCGCTACCTCCGCGACCACGACGGAAGGCACGTTTCCGTCAGGGACGTCTTACGAGACGACCAATACGGTTCCGGAGGAGCGCACCGTGGTACCTTCAGCATCAAAGGCAGCATCGGTCGCGTCGGCAAGAAAGAAGAAGCGGCTTGAATTACAGGCCGAACTCGCGCGCCGCCAGGTCGAGGAGGCGCGCGCCGCGGCTGAGCTGGCAAAGGCTAAGCTGGAGCTTCTGCAACTAGAAGAGGACGACGACGACTCCGTCATCAGCGACCCGGACGACAAGGAAATGGAAGTCGAGAACTGGGTCAAGGAATCTGCGGCAAGAACTCCGGCGGCCACAAGTCAAGAAAAGGAACCCGTCAAGAACACGCAAGAGGGCGCTAGCGAGCTGGCTAGTGCTATACTGGCGGCTATCAAGAACACTACGAAGAGCGCGCATGTACCGAACTATATGCACGAGCTACCCTTCTTCGATGGCGCCAGCGGTGAATGGCTTGCGTTCCGGACGGTGTATGAAGATACGGCTACGAATTTTTCGGCAGTACAGAACATGGCAAGACTGCGCAAGGCGATCAAGGGTACGGCAAGAGAGGCGGTCAAGAGTCGTCTCTATACGGACAGCAAGCCGGAAGACATACTGGAGGCACTGCGGCGACGCTTCGGGAGGCCCGACGCGTTAGTGCTGGCGGAAGTGGACAAGCTGAGAAGCCTGCCGAGGATGACCGAGAATCCACGGGACGTCTGCACCTTCGCCAGTCAAGTGAACAACATCGTGGCCACCATCAAGAACCTGAAGAAGCCCCAGTACCTGCAGTCACCAGAGATGCTCAAAACAGTCGTCGACAAGATGCCCGCCGTGCTCCGCTACAGATGGTTCGACTTCTCAGCGACGGAAGAAGATCCCGACCTGCTACATCTTCGGAAGTTCCTGGATCAAGAGGCCGATCGCTGCGGACCGTACGCCGCGCAAGAAGCAGTCACAAAGAAGACTCAAGTCGGAAGAAGGGAAGCCACTCACACCGTAGCCGAACAAAGAAGAAACGACTGCGCCTGCTGCAATGAAGATCATCGGCTGACAGACTGCAAGAAGTTTTTAGAAGCCGACGTGAAGGAACGATGGGACATTGCAGCGAAGGGCCGAGTGTGTTTCAAGTGCCTGCAGGGAAGACACAGGAAGGAGAACTGCAAACGACCGGCCTGCAGGACCTGCAAGAGGTGGCATCATCATCTGCTGCATGAAGACAGAGAAGATACAAGAGCCACCAAAGAAGTAACCAACAACGTGTTTCAAGTACACGCGACCAAGGTGACCAAGGCGTATTTGAAGATAGTTCCAGTAGAAGTATACGGGCCAAAGGGAAGTCTGAAGATTCTCGCACTGCTGGACGAAGGCTCAACGGTCACACTTCTGGACTCGTCGGTCGCAAGGCAACTGGGATTGAGTGGTCCGCAAGAACCACTCGCGATCGAAACCGTTGGCGGGAAACTCATCGCGAAGAGGGACTCCATGATGATCAGCGCTCACATTCGAGGGTTCCACCAGACAAAGAAGTGCAAGATCGGCGAAGCGAGAACCATCGACGAGCTACACCTGAGCCCTCAACGCATCGAGAAGCGCATGATAGAAGAATGCTCTCATCTGAAGAAGTTGGTCGACAAGCTGTACTATGAAGAGGAACGACCCAAGCTTCTCATCGGGCAAGATAACTGGGAGCTGATAGTATCCCGGGGAATACGCAAAGGAAAGAAGAATCAACCCGTCGCATCACTCACGCACCTGGGATGGGTGCTACATGGATACGACGCGGGAACAACGAAGCCAGTGAACTTCGTGACCTGCGCGCACATCACCGCCCGAGAAGGAGAATGGGACAACGCGATCAAGGAACACTTCGCCCTGGAATCGCTAGGAGTACAGCCGCGTCGACCCAGCACAGACACCGAAGCAAGAGCACTCAAGATTTTAGAAGAAACAAGCCGGCGACTAGAAAACGGAAGATATGAAGTCGGCCTGTTATGGAAGAAGGACAATACGGAAATGCCAGACAATCAAAAGTCTGCAGAAGATCGTCTGAAGTCCATCGAGAAGAAGCTCGACAAAGATGCCAGCCTCAAAGAAGAATACAGCAAGCAGATACAACATCTGCTCGACAGCGGTTATGCGGAGGAAGCACCTCAAGAATCAACGTCGAAGAAGAAATGGTACCTGCCACACTTCGCAGTCACGCATCCCACGAAGCAGAAGAAGAGATTAGTATTCGACGCGGCCGCCAAGTACTACGGGACAAGCCTCAACAGCGCGCTGCTGCCGGGGCCCGATCTGCTACAGTCCTTATTCGGCGTGCTGCTTCGTTTCAGGCAACATCCAGTCGCTGTAGTGGCCGACATCAAAGAAATGTTCCTGCAAATCAAGATACGAGAAGAAGATCGTGACAGCCTGCGCTTCCTGTGGCGGGGAGACCTCCGCACCGGCAAGCCGAAGGAGTACAGGATGACGTCGGTCATATTCGGAGCGGCGTGTTCACCCTGCGCTGCGATCTACGTGAAGAACCGAAACGCTGCTGACTTCAAAGAAGATTACCCGGCAGCTGTGCAAGCGGTGGAGCGCAACTACTACATGGACGACTACCTGCACAGCCTACCAACAGAAGCAGAAGCCATCAAGATCGCAAGCGAGGTCGACACGATTCACAAGAAGGCGGGATTCGAGCTCCGAGGATGGGCGTCAAACAAGACTTCGGTGCTGCAAGAGCTGACCCGAGAAGAAGATACGTCGAAAGAAGTCGAGCTGGGATCCAAAGAAGAGAAGACATTGGGCTTAAGATGGTTCACCAAAGAAGATGAGCTGGGTTTCCGTACGAGCCTGAGGAACGTGCAAGAAGTCGTCGAGCAAGGAAGAACTCCCACCAAGAGAGAAATCACGAGCGCGGTGATGTCGACCTTCGATCCTATGGGACTGGCGTCACCCGTGCTCATCCAAGGGAAGAGACTCCTGCAAGAAATCTGGCGAAGCGGCATTGAATGGGACGACCAAGTCACGGCGGACAACGAAGAACAATGGAGAAGATACTTGAAGAATCTGCAACTGCTACAAGATCTGCGAGTTCCACGATGCGTCCACTCCGGCCACAAGGGGGAGCTGCACGTCTTCACCGACGCGAGCGAGACGGCGTACGCCTGCGCAGCTTTCTGGAGGCAGAGGAACAACGACGGCGGATTCGACGTGAAGCTCCTCGCCGGCAAAGCGAGGGTCACTCCATTGAAGCCAGTCTCCATACCGCGGCTCGAGCTGCAAGCCGCACTCCTGGGGACCCGCCTAGCCCGGTCCATAGAAGAGGAGATGGACATCAAGCCAGCAAAGAAGATATATTGGACGGATTCAAGCACAGTACTCGCTTGGATAAAGTCCGATCCAAGAACATTCAAGCCCTTCGTCGCACACCGGCTCGCGGAGATAGAAGATACTTCAAGGCCACAAGAATGGAGATGGATCTCGACGAAGGACAACCCAGCTGACGACGCCACGAGAGACGTCCCCGACGAGTTCGACAGCAATCACCGGTGGTTCGTCGGGCCTGCGTTCCTGAAAGAAGACGAAGCACTCTGGCCGGCTCCGAGAAGTTTCAAGAAAGAAAAAACCGGCGAAGAGAAAGAAGTCTCAACAGTAGCCACGGCAAGAATCAAGGACGACTTCCCTACCCCGGACCCGGCGCGATTCTCAAGCTGGAATCGGTTGTGCCGCGCCACAGCGCGGGTACTCCAGTTTGCAGACCTATGCAGGAAGATTCATCGCGTCAACATTTCAAAGAAGACAGAAAAGGCTGATCCGACCTGGGGCAAGATCGTCAAGAAGAAGAAACAGAAGACCGAAGGCTACACTCCAAAAGAAAAGAAGTTCCTGCCCATAGAAGATTGCTACAAGAAGACTGCTGAGAAGATTCTTCTAAGAAGAAGTCAAGAGGAAAGCTTCGGAGAAGAGATCCACGCGCTGAAGAAAAGCAAGCCTCTCGACAACTCTAGCAAGCTGAAGAAGATCGACGTGGCGCTGGAAGAAGACCTGCTGAAGATCAAAGGAAGAATCAACGCGGCGCGAGACTTAGAAGACAGCTTCAAGAAGCCTATCATCCTGGATAGCAAGAATCACATCACGAGGCTACTCATCGCGCACTATCATCAGATCTTCAACCACGCCAACCACGCTACGGTCATCAACGAAGTCAGGCAACGCTTCTGGGTACTGGGTCTTCGAGCAGCGGTTCGAGCGACGGCACATCAGTGCCAATGGTGCCGAGTACACAAGGGCACACCTGCGAAGCTACCGACGGGAGACCTGCCTGCGGAACGACTGTGCTACGGGATGCCGGCGTTCACCCGCTCAGCGGTGGATTACTTCGGGCCTATGACGATCACCGTGGGACGCCGGCACGAGAAGCGGTGGGGAGCCCTCTTCACCTGCCTGACGACGAGAGCCGTCCACGTGGAGCTCGCCCCATCTCTCTCGGCGAGCTCTACGATCCTGGCTCTAAGGCGACTGGCGGCGAGAAGAGGCATGCCGAAGACAATATTCAGCGACAACGGCACCAACTTCGTGGGGGCAAACAAGGAACTCAAAGAAGCCTGGGAGGAGCTCCAGCAAGAAGAGGTCGTCAACGAAGCCGAGAAGATGGGGGTCAAGTGGAAGTTCATCGCACCGGGGGCGCCAAACATGGGCGGCGCCTGGGAGCGACTCGTCAGATCCATCAAGACGGCGCTGGGAGCAACTCTGAAGGAGAAACACCCTAAAGAAGAAGTCCTGCATACTCTGCTGCTGGAGGCCGAACATATCGTCAACTCCAGGCCTCTAGTGGAGAAGACAGAAGATGAAGAAGACGCACTGACTCCCAACCACTTCCTCATTGGGAGATCCTGCGGCCTGCCGAGACTGGGGACGTTCGACGATCGAGACCTCACTGGACGGCGCGACTGGAGAGCGGCGCAGCGGATGGTCGACCACTTCTGGGCGCGATGGGTGAAGGAATACCTTCCAATCCTGATCCCAAGGCGCATCGACGGGAAGGCGACCAGCTACGACCTGAAGCCTGGAGACACGGTCCTCATAGTGGACTCCACGCTGCCCCGAGGGACCTGGCCGAGGGGGAAGGTGATCCAGACCTTCCCTGGACCCGACGGCAGAACGCGAGTCATCGAGGTGCGAACGAGCGGCGGTATCCTGCGACGACCGAGTTCCAAGGCGATCCTGCTGGCACCTGCGAGAGACGACCACGCCGCTGCAGCCGCCGAGCCTACGAGCAACAAGATCGCCGAGCCAAACGACGGTGCTGCGCACAAGGGGGAGGATGTTGGCGATCTTCAATAAATTTAAGTAGTTTAGGGAACCCATTAATGTTTTGTAAAATAGGCAATAGATATAAGTAGTTAGGGAACCCACTCATGTTTTGTAGAATAGGTCTTAATAAATTATTAGGTTAAGGTTAGATTAAGGTCTAGGTATAAGTACACGGTAAATAGGTTCTAATAATAACAATAGGTTGTAGGTAAAATTTATATAAGTCGATAAAATAGCTTAAGTAAGGTCAGTCACATAGTGACATAGAAAAAGTTTGTTAGTTTTTTGGCTATAACTTTGTTTGTTATTAAGTTATATTAATAAGAGTTTATACACTAGATAGGGCTCAATAAGAGCTATCCAATGATACTAAACATGTTAGGATCGAATAATTAATTATGTATCAAAAGTAGGAAAAACCGTGTAACTTTCCGTGTAATTTGTAAAAATGCGCGCCGAAATTGGTCGCAAAACAGGTGCTCTCTTTACGGTAAGGGTACGACCCAGGTTAGTAAGCACCAAAACAATGCATGTCATGCTTGGCTGCTCTGAAGAAAGAAATAAATGAAGAAATAGGAAGTTTTATTTGGAAGAAAGAAAAGGGTCAGGCCTTGATCCCCCCCCCTCCCCTCCGGGTCTCCAGCGCATCAGTAGGTTCGAGCCGGGGCTTTCTCTTTGTTTCACCCCGACTCGGCCTGCGTGTTTAAGACCCGGAGCCACGGTCGGCAACACGCTCGACCGCAACATCATCAATCGTAGACCCACTACGATGAATAAGCCAATAGGCCCTCTGGATGCGAATTTCCCAAGACAGCTTTTCCCTGACAATGATGGGTCAAAATCAATTAAAAAATGCTATGAACCTACCCAACCGTTATAACAGGTAAAGCATTCTTCCGGCGGTGGGAGTCAGTTCCGGTGCTCGCAGGACGCTACCAATTGGGGTCGCGCAACGGATACTGAATTGGGCTGGGATTTATACTAATGTTAATATGTATGCTTACTTTTCAATTCAATCATTTCGGAAATCTTCCATATAGTGTTAGTTACATTAACTTACAAAAACCTATGTTAGTATTATCCTTAAAACTATAAAAAACACACGCCTACCCATTCATTTAGCAGTGGACCAGGGACCATGGGATCATCAAACCTGGCCGCAAACACTTGCAGGAGTCCGTTGGAGCTGCCCCGCACTCGCGCCATCAGGGATGCTGCTCTTTTGCGCATTAAAGCAATACTTTTGCACGTAACCACGTTAATATTATTTTAATTATCGTTTCGTAATAGGCCCACAAATAAACCTAATTGACACAAATATTTTGTACCCAACGGCCCAACAGTTTTACGAGATCGCAATAGAAAGAATAGAAATTTATTTATTTGCACAAAAGATGATAATAAATTATATACCTACAAAGCATAAGATAAACAAAATACAGTATAAATATTAACAGAAAAATTACATCCTGCCGCAAAAAGGTACCAGCTCAGCATGTGTAGATCTTAATTGACCTACGCTGGTCTTCCGCTGGTACCTTTTCCGTAATATTGGTTGGTTATCTGGAAGAGATCGCTATTAGCGATAATACTGCAAATTGTAACACTTTTAAGTAAATCAAATGTATAAATGTTGTTTTGTTTGTTATTATTGTGTTTAATAAAGAGTTACTATCGACCGGGGGTAGACTTCCTTTGCAGGAGGTCGTCTAGGTGGGTACCCCAACAGTGCCAGTTATTCTACCGCCTGAGCAGTGATGTGCAAGCATTACTGTGCTCCGGTAGGAGGGCACTGTAGCTAGTGAAATTACTGGGCTAAAGAGTCTTAACATCTTATGACTCTTGAGTAAGAAGCGTTGGTGCAGTGCTCCTAGAATTCACATAATTGTGAAATCCTAGGTGGCACTGTACTGATTATGGGCAGCCGTTATCTCTTAACATCAGGAGAGCGTCTTGCTCGTCTTCTACTTCATCACATAAATAAAAATAAAAAAACTATATAAATCTTTATACCTATTATGACCCAATGACTTTAAAATTTAAGTTATGCGTTGCAGGTAGCAGTGCCGTCCCCCCTAGTTTGCGTCAGCCTTAACGTGTTATCACAGTTATACCACGGTAAAGAGATATACAGTAGTTTGACTGAGCGTGATTTTTGAACATAAATACCTACAGTCGCGCGGTACATGCGCAAGTCATAGGGCTGCCGGGCAGCCGCTGCCCGCATACAGTAGGTACCTACCTGTTTCATATCATCTACTTACTTGAGCTACCTACCTACTACCTACTTACCTATCATGTCGTGGCGGCGTATATTAAAACCCAAGACAAGACAAAAGACAAGACAAGAGACAAGACAAGAGACATGACAAGAGACAAGAAAAGAGACAAGACAAGAGACAAGACAAGAGACAAGAAAAGAGACAAGACAAGAGACAAGACAAGAGACAAGACAAGAGATAAGACAAGAGACAAGACAACCTCCTCCCCTTCCCCTCCCCTCCCCTCCTTCCCCCCTACCCTTCCCCCTCCCCCCTCCCCTCCTTCCCCATCCTCCCCTTACCCCTCCCCTCCTTACCCATCCTCCCCTTCCCCTCCTTCCCCCCTCCCCCCCTTCCCCATCCCCTCCTCTCCCTTCCCCTCCTCCCCTTCCCCTCCTTCCCTTCCCCTCCTCCCCTTCCCCCTCCTCCTCCCCTTTTTAACTAACTGACCTTTTTAATTTTATTACCTTTCCATGTTGCTTGATAAACAAGTGAATTAAATTAAAAATTTAAAAAACCCCCAACGCAATACGCAATTCTTCATTTTGTGGTGGCGGCCATCTTGGATTTTTAATTTTATATAATGGGTTGTATTCTACTAGTTAAGCCCTTTCATTTGATACCCATATAGAGGGGGTCGCGAAAGAAAAAAGTAATCCGCCATTTTGTAGCGGCGGCCATCTTGGACCTATTTCCACCAAACATGTCTGAGAACACTCTCGACTAACCTTACTTTAAAACAAAAAAAACTAAAACAAAATCCGTTCATCCGTTCGGGAGCTACGGTGCCACAGACAGACACACACACACAGAGACAGACAGACAGACACACACAGAGACAGACAGACAGACACGTCAAACTTATAACACCCCGTCGATTTTGCGTCGGGGGTTAATAATGTTATTTCTGGATTTCCTGATAAGTTCAAGCTACCAAAAACAGCTTAATATAGTATGCTATTTTTTTGCCATTTTTATATAATTTTATATAATTTATTATATTATGTATACATACGTCAAAAGTAAATAACGTAAATAACACTAAATACTTGCAAAAAACTATCGCGACGTCCGCCCGTCGCTGCGTGGCACCCGCTTCTGGATTATATACCCACTTCTACCCACATCTACCGACATCTATTCACTTCCATTTTCCGCCCGTTTCTATGGAGTCAAACTACTGTATATCTCTTTACCGTGGTTATACTTTCGTAATGCATTTAACAATTAGTGAAATAGCTTCGGCGCCAGACTTTCACAAAATATGCGATTGCAATGGCGCCATACGACAAATGGATTTGCTAGATAAGCATAATATTTCTGCATGTTTTGGCATTTACTATCGTTAGGTACATAAAATAAAACAAAGTCGCTTTCAGCTGTCTGTCCCTATTGAACGCTTAGATATTTTAAACTACGCTACGGATTTTGATTCAGTTTTTTTCAATAGATAGTGATTCAAGAGGAAGGTTTGTAATATTATGTAGGTATGCGTTAATAATATATTGAAAAAATTGCATGAGAAGCAAAATCGAAAAAAATTTTTTTTTTTCTTAAAATCTCATCATGCCATATTTTAATATATCAAACTGAAAATGCTTTTAAAATGTGTGCAATAATATTGTGCAGCGACCCGCTTGAGGAATTTTCAAAAAGTTATTTCTATGAATTTATATTACAAAATGTTGTGTTGTATTTATGTTTCAAATGTTGTTGTTGTGTGTTGACTCTTGACTCTTGAGTAAGAAGCGTTGGTGCAGTGCTCCTAGAATTTCACATAATTGTGAAATCCTAGGTGACACTGTACTGATTATGGGCAGCCGTTATCTCTTAACATCAGGAGAGCGTCTTGCTCGTCTTCTACTTCATCACATAAATAAAAAAAAGTGTCAAATAGTGCGAGCGAGAGAGCGTCCCGCAGACTAAGCGCTCTTAACAAAGATCTATTCAATTCAACATTTATTCCAAAAACTCATACTACAGTGCAACCTCGATATAACAAATCGGAGGGGAACAATAAAATATTCGTAATATCAAGTAATTCGTTGAACTGAGGTTTGTTATGTTGAGGTTAGATTGGTCTAAAATTCGTTATAAAGAGGTAAAAGAATATCTGAAAACTTATCTTTAAATTTTAAAATTGTAGCCAATGTACTTGCGGGAATCCCGAACTTATTAGCTATGTCTAATTTTTTCGTCATGGGATTTTGGTCAACATAATTAATGATGTTTTGCTTTTCTGCGACCGATAAGGAACACCTTTTACGTTTCTGAGCCATTTTAACTAAAATCTTTAACAATAGTGACGAGCAGAGGTGTGTTTACATTACTTTCCATCAAAACAACAATGATTACTGTACAAACAAAAGCGTGTCGAAACATGTCGAGACATGAATCACATTACATATAAGTGAACACATTGATAGTTGAAAATTCGTTATAAAGAGGTTGTACGCAAAGAATGTTCGCAATGTAAAGGTATATTTTATATTGACTCTTATGGACAATTCAAGGGGATTACGAAGAATTTGTTAAATCGAGGAAGTCGTTATATTGAGGTACGTTATATTAAGGTTGCACTGTATTATTATATTACAAGCTTTTATTTACTTTCACCTGTCTGTTGTCTGTCTGTAATCAAATCTTGTAAGTTAAACTTGAACCACTTCCCGGTTTCCGATTGAGCTTAAATTTTGCATGAATGTATACCTAATTCAGATGACAATGCAATATTATTATGACGTGGAGCTGATCTGATGATGGAGCTGGAAGGTGGCCACAGGAACTTCGTAATTAAACGACGCAACCCTATCGAGTTTGGACTCATTTGATTCGTCTTGACGAGTACTTTGATACTATATAATATGGTAATGATAATAAAAGCTTGTTTTTAAAAAGTATTTTTTAAAATTTCACTTGTTTTTAATTTTCTATTTCAACTTTCGCCGCCAGTTTACAGGCGAACGTAACCATGCCGTCGCATTCAACTTTTTGCAAAAAATCATACCATTTTGAATTTCCTCCCCACTTTCGACCCCTGTTTATTTTACCCCACCACTCGAGACATCTTTCATCCCCTAACGATGTCCTCCCACTTCCCACTAAAACCAATTTGTTTTTATTGCATTTAACTTATGCATTGAGAGGACCAAATAATATCACGAGTAGATGCCGCGATTTCATTTTTGCATGTCTAAAATACATAGTCAGGTCATAAATTCTGTCACATGTTTAATATAAAATTATTGGAACAAGTTTATTTATTATGTAACCATTTATATACCAAAATGAACTTAACAAAACATAGATTCTTATGACAATAAAGTTTATTCAAAATGACCTCCGTGATTTTGAATACAGGCCTTCAATCTGCGCGGCCAGTCGTCTATCGCAGCACGAACGAGGTCCATGTCAATATCGGCTGCTGCCTTAATCAAGGATGTCTTGAGTGACTCCAAATTGGGATGAGGCTTTGAGCACGCCTTTTCCTCCAAGTGTTGCCATATCTTGTAATCTAACGGACTCAAATCTGGACTGGAGGAGGGCCAGTCTTCGTGCCGGATGAAGTCGATTTCACGCGCCGCCAGCCAGTCTTGTGTGCTCTTCGCTCTATGAGCTGGCGCCGAATCTTGTTGGAATACCCAGTGCCTGTTATTGAACATGGTATGAGAAACAGGTTCTACAAGGTTCGTCAGGACTGTATTTTGATACACAACTGCATTCGTTTTTACACCTTTCTCACAAAAATGTACCTCTGTTAAGCCCCAATAAGAAACTCCCAACCATACCACGAGCGAGGATGGAAAATGACCTCGTTGGACACGCGGAATACGGTTGCTCGCTTCTTCACTACTGTGTACGTACACCTTATCATTTTGTTTGTTGTAGCTCTCTTCTACGGTAAAAATTTTTTCATCCGAAAAAAGAATTTCTCGATATTTTTTTCTCGCGTACCGCTTCAACAAAGCGCGGCATCTCTTCAGTCTCAGGTCCATTAGACGAGCATTTAAACGATGTCCTGTTTTTCTTCGACATGCCCGAAGCCCTAAGTCTTCATTTAACACCCTTTTCACCGTGGTTCTGCTTAACCCCATCTGAAGCGCCAACAGTTTCTGCTTACGTTTGGGATTTCTTTGAATTCGCGCCTTCACAGCTTTTATCACTGTTGGAGTCCTAACAGACCGAGGGCGACCACTTCTTGACCTGTCATCTACACTAGAGTCTTCATTGTATCGTTTGATGGTACGATAAACGAATCTTTTGGTTATATTCAAATTTTTCAGTATGTCAAAAATTTGAATTGGCGCGTAACCGCAACGATGCAACGCAATAACTGCAACACGGTCTTCTTTAAGCGTCCACTCCATATTTAAAAATGAGTAAAATTCTAAAAAGTATACATTTTTATTTTCATGAACAATTCGAAATTCTAATTCAATAAACTTTTTTGTGGCCAGCATTCTAAAAGAACAGTTTTTACTGTGTGACAATACTTATGACCTGACTAGGTATAATAATAAAAAAATTGTTGATTCAGCCAATTGAGACTTTTATTTTTTAGTTACATTTTTCTTATAATATCTAGTGTTAGTGGTGAAAGTGGATTACGTGGAACTTGGAACACTGTTCCATTTAGCACTATTAATTCGTCATTGACATTTGGCACATCACTCCTGTTTGTAATTTGCCAAAATCTTTTGTAATTTCCTTAAGAGCGCTTATACAGGACGCTCTCTCGCTCGCACTACATTATGCAATATAATAAATACATAGGTTTTTTAAATATATTTTCTTAGAAACTTTTTGAAAATTCCTCATGAGAACCCTGCAAAATATGATTGCACACATTTTAAAAGTGTTTTCAGTTTAATAGCCTACCTATTTAAAAATGGTATGAGGAAGTTTCGTTTTTCGTATTAGTGAAAATAAACATAAGTAAGACATACACAAGTTTTTTAAGACGCGGCAAACAAGCATTCCGCCCTCGCGACATCTATTTAGATGTTTTATCTGCGTTCACCCCCTACTATGAAATGTTTTATTAAAGAGGGGTTGAAGAGTGGCGCTGAAATAATGATGCGTAGTTCCGCTATAAAAACTGGTAGTTTTTGGGAAAGCCTGCATTAAAATGAAGTCGGACGTACGTTGGAGAAAAGAAAGTAGTAGAAAAAATAATACGTTTTACTATTTTAATTGTTGAAATTACTTCAAAGACGGATATGGTTCAAAATTCGTCTGATTTTTATGTTTTCACACGCATTTTCCATCATTTCTACATTTTTTATTTGCAAGGACTTAGGTAGGTATAGGTACGCCCCACAAATTTACTACGATTCTAGTAGGAGATTTTTTTATTTGCTTTTTGTGGCTTTTCGTATCACTGCGGCCAGAAATGTCCTATTGTGATCGCCACTTTGAGGGTGAGAAAAACCCCGTTTGCGCGGCGTTATAGTTCGCCACTGACCCTTGCAGCTTCGAGGAACTGAAGGATTTTCCTGGGGCTGATCTCTCTAAGCTCGTCCGGGCTAAGCTGGTGCTGACCCAGAACGATGCTACGTATTCGCATCAGAGCTTCACACTCTCCTAGTAGGTGGAGAGGCGTTTCATCCGCCTCTTCACAAAATCTACAGGTTTGTGTGTTACATAGCCCTAATTTGAACATGTGCTTGTTAAGGCGACAGTGTCCAGACAGGAGATTAGTAGATGGTTATATAAGATATAGGTAAGTTATAAGATAATTATAGCACATATCACAATAAATAAAAAATAAAAAAATCACACATATAATAAAGGCGAAAGTTTGTGTGTGTATGTTTGTTACTTCTTCACGCCTAAACGGGTGGACCGATTGAGTTGAAATTTGGTAAAGAAATAGCTTAGACTCTGGAATAACACATAGGCTACAGTACAGCGGGTAGAACCGCTGGGCGCAGCTAGTGTATAATAAGGTACAACCCGGATTACGTGGCGGGTTCAACTAGTAATAAATATAAATATTATAAATACTCACTCAATAAACCGTCTTGAGGTCTCACAGCAAACGTCTTCTTGGACTCATGCACAACCCTGGAAAAAGGAAACATTGGATATTTATTAGTCTATAAATAGACACAAAAACATTACTACCTATTTCTGACCTATCAACGGACTAGAAGAATTATATTACTTTAATTTATTAACCCCCAACGCAAAAACGACGGGGTGTTATAACTTTTATAATTATTTACCTACATACCTATTTTATACGTTACTGTAGACGAGTTCTGAAGTTATTGTGTTTTGGCAAACGTAGTGTTTTTCTTTTCAAACAAAGAAGAAGACGAGCAAGACGCTCGTCTAATGGTAAGAGATAACGCTGCCCATAATTGGTACAGTACTACCCATTTTACAATGATGAAAAATTCTAGGAGCACTGCACTAACATTTCTTATTCGAAGAGTCATTATATGTGTTAAAACTCTTCAGGGCAGTAATTTCACTAGCTACAGTGCCCTACCGTAGTACAGCAATGTTTGCACATCACTGCTCAGGCGGTAGAATAAATAGTGTATTAATTTTGTTGAGAATATCATAACCACGATTTTACACGGTTCCAAAATCATGTTATAAATATTATCTATAAGTATAATAGCAAACTATAGCGCTGCTGCCTATATGGAAACCCTTCATCTGTTTAGCTCCAGTATGTATCTGGGATTCTGGGATGCGAGAGCTTTTAAACTACAGAACATGTAGTTGGATAGTTTAAATCCTACCCTACTTTTAGCTCTGACATGCGGGAGGGTTTACGTACGCCATATTAGTTATAGATTGCAAAACCTTCCAGTATCCAGCAAAGCGGCATCCTTACTTAGTGGCGTTACCTACTGCCCGCACCAAGCGTTTTGCTTCGTCGTTCTTAATGAGAACTGGTCGCGTTTGGAACACTTTGCCGTCATCCGTGTTTCCCGAGCGGTACAACTTAGGTATCTTCAAGGCACGAGTGAATAGGTACCTTTCTAGACATCTTACGTGATCCATCGTCGACCGCATTTTCACTTTCCATCAGGTGGGATGTGGTCAAACGTAGGCCTATCTCGTATAAAAAAAAAAAAAAGTATTTTTGAGCTACGGAAACTTTTAAATGGAATGTTAAGTGTTTGCTTCTACTCTTGTAGTTCTGGAAGTTGTAAGTTGGTACGGTTATGCTAAACTTAATACCCTTCTAAACCTTCAGTAGATCATCCCATCATATAGACTCGTTCTAGTAAGTAAAGTAGTACATCAATGATCTAATGGTCATACAAGCCGCGCCCCGGCCTTGCAGCTATTTTAGGAGCCATTCATGTTGCTGTTGCTGTACAGACCAATCGTGATTTGCCATTTATGTGTGGACTGGACAAGTACCTTATCATTTAGCATTTGGTATCATCCGCGAAAATACATGTTGTTCAGATCAAACCATGAACACCACCTTCTGTAGTCACCACAAAATAATGTTCACAGATATGCGACCTTGATTGACATCTCTTTATTATTTATCCCGATTGCAGAACCTGTTCTGTTGGAGTATAAACCCCAATATTCAACTTAAACTGTCAGAGTCATATTATATCGTTGTAGCGTCCGTGGCCCAGTGGTCATACGTCCGGCTTGTAAGCCAGAGGCCCTGGGTTCAAATCTCAGTGTGGCAAAGATTTTCGCCTGGACGCTACCGTCTTTCGGAAGGCACGTAAAGCTGTGGGTCCCGGCTGTTTCCTATAAGATATGTAGGAGGCAGTCGTTAGGTCATGTTGCAGGCCCTGTAGTAATCTCGGCGACCTGAAACTGCAACATATAGGTTAGCCACACAACCTATAAATTGTGATTTGACTCTGACAGTGTAAGTAGGGTAACCTGTTCTGTTGCGAGTATAAACCCCAATTATTATTATTTTATTATTATTATTATACAATATTATATGCGGCTAACCT
This sequence comes from Hemithea aestivaria, assembly GCA_947507615.1. Taxonomy (NCBI): domain Eukaryota; kingdom Metazoa; phylum Arthropoda; class Insecta; order Lepidoptera; family Geometridae; genus Hemithea; species Hemithea aestivaria. The sequence continues at coordinate 10,732,135 of OX382350.1, read as the reverse complement.
ACATTTTCCAGTTTCAGGTCGCCAAGATTACTACAAGACCTGAAACACAACCTAACGATTGCCTCCTGCATATGCCACAGGCTAACATCAAATAAATCATAAATCCCGCCTTCCATGTTTAGTCCCCTACCATCTTCAGCCGCACAATCGCTAAAAATCAAGAGATCGTGGCCAAAATCCTACATTAAATACATACTACAAAAATCTCCCCAGTCGAAAGTAAATCGCTGTACCCACCAGGGTCAGTGATCATCCGGTGAACTGGGGCGTGACGCTATTGACTACACCGCATTGTGCTCGACTATCTGCTTATTCATCGGGCCAACCATGCGTTGGTGCTACTAATTACTTATAGCAAGTCTGAGTACGAGATTGGTCTTTAGGGTTCCGTACCCAATGGGTATAAATGGGACCCTATTACTAACACTTCGCTATCAGTCCGGCCGTCCGTCTGTCTATCTCTGAACCATCTACCATGGTCTTTTCAACTATCATGGTCTCAACCATGATAGTTGGAAAGTTAAAATTTACACAAAAGATGTACCTACCTACCTATATATTTCTATTGCACTTACAACAACAAATATTAGGTATGTTCTAAAATTAGAATAAAATAAATAATAAAGGATCCCATTCAAACTCTCCTATATCCAACGATCCCATACATAAGTGCTTTTTTGCCGTTTTTGTTGTATGAGATGTTGTGAGAATGGTACGGAATTATAATATGGAACCCTTCGTGTACGGTGTACTTCGTGTACACGTAATTTATGGATAACCCCTACTGGAATAGTCATTATTTGAGCGCAAAATATGCTCCGCAAAAATTTAAACTTTCTCGAGTTTCTTTAATTATTTTCGGAAAATATGGGTGACAAATCATGACCTCCTCAAGAAGGCCCTAATACATCAATGTACTGGACATCGACATGGATATCACGCGGGATCGTGGTCAAAGGCTTACTTATAATGAATAAAAAACCAATAACCCTATATATTCTCAGACTTAGTATTCCCATCAGCATTTTAGGCACCCTAAATAGACCTAAGTGAATGACGAAGAATGTTACAATGGGTGCATTAACCCACTCACATCAGTATGGCGATGAAAGGGGGTATTGTCTCGCCACACGCCATACGTAATTGGATGCCGAATTCGTGATAACATCTATAGCAGATACATATTGTTTTAGTGGACATCGAGATTTAGTGCTAGCGAGTAAAGGTATGTAATTATTATATCAACATAATAAGTACAGTGCTACTACCCAGGACTTTACAGTGATGTAAAATTCTACTACACTACGCCACGCTACTTCTAGGTACACTACGCCAACGCTTCTTACTTGAGAGTCATATGATGTTAAGCCTCGTCCAGTAATTTCACTGGCAACAGTGTCCTACCGAAGCACAGTAATGTTTGCACATCACTGTTCAGGCGTTAGATTAACTGGCACCGCTGGGGTCACCTACCTAGTCGACCTCCTTCAAGGAAGTCTAAAGCGCCAAAGTTGCTTGGTCACACCGCGCGCTTAGAGCATAGTGTGACCGAGTGTGACGTAACGCGTCCCCAACCATAAAGTTGTATAGGCATTATATCTTAGCCATTATTATATTCTCAAAACAAAAAATACGTACGTAATTAATATTATTTGTTTATTTGAATGACGGACAAATTATATTTCAGTTGATCAGTCAATATCCCCATTTATAAATCAATATTATGGTATTTAACCGTGAATTTTGTTGCAAAGACCCTAAGTCCAGAGTAACACAATATCACTGTCTCGCCACCCGTAATTGGCGCCCGAATTCATGATAAAATCTACACCATGAAAGTGCATGGGAAAATAATAAGGTTATTGTTTTAAAATAAGCATATTACAGTGAGAAATTGCATGGGGAATGGTATTCGCCTAATACGACGTGCCCATTAAATTGAATGAATACGAAGAATTCTGAATCATAAGCAATGTGATTTTCGGTATGCCAACATTACCATGCTTTTGTCTAAATAGTGCAGGAGTGTCTTGACAGTTTTAGTGGATCTAGTCTTTTTTTTAATGCATACCCTCCCATCGAGGGAATGGGAGGGTTATGTGGGACTCCCATGCAGGACAGATGCACGGTTTACCCACTAAAACGACCCGGCGGTACTCCCGCATCGTCTTAGTGACGGGGACCGGGAATCGGCAGAGCCTTGGAATCCAGTCCAAGTGGATCTAGTCTAGCGCCATTCTTGTAAGAAGGGTTTGTTTTATTAAAAAAATAATTTTCCTCATTTTAAAGCACTTAAAAAAATGTTTTTCAAACTGTTTTTTCTTATTAAATTTAAGTTTATGTAGTGATTAGTGATACAGTCTGGTAACAGACATACGGATTGGTGGACGGCGGACGGACAGCGGAGTCTTAATACCTAATAGGGTTTTACCCTTAGATTAAAGAAAATGCGCCATAGGGCTATCGTTGCTATCCCAAACATGGGCCTGTTGGATCGGAAAGTGTCGGTTGCTGCGCCGAAGAAAAAATATTGTGCCAGGCACAATTTCCCGGTTTAAAATTAGGCCCATAAACCTAATAGAAGCGTTCCATGTCAGAAACGTTTTAATCTATTAATAACCCTTTGTATAAATAGGTATAACCCTAAAAAGATGTCAAAGTACCCTCAAATCTCAACCAAATCACCATCAACACATCAATGGACACATTCAAGTCATCGGCGCCTCGTCTCAATTCTCAATAACAATTGACGCTCAGAATTGGGCGGACGTCGACCGTTGACAAAGCTGTTATCGAACCACTTGACATCGAGGTCATTGGGTATCTTTGGATAAGAATGCAGTTTCAGATGCTCGGCCGTATAAAACACGAAAAAATAGTTGACTGAGTTCATATTTACTTAGCTGGAAAAGCATGACCCTTAGGCGTTCTTTACCGATTATAAGGTTTTTACAAACTTTTATTACAAGCTTTATATTACTTTCACCTGTCTGTTGTCTGTCTGTCTGTCTGTCTGTAATCAAATCTTGCAAGTTTAATTTGACCCACTTCCCGGTTTCCAATTGAGCTGAAAATTTGCATGCGTGTGTAAATCGGATGACAATGCAATATTTTTATGACATCGAGCTGATCTGATGATGGAGCTGGAAGGTGGCCAAAGGAACTCCGTCATAAAACAACGCAACCCCATCGAGTTTGGGCTCATTTGATTCGTCTTGACGAGTACTTTATGATACAAGACGATAATAATAATTAAAGCTTGTTTTTAAAAAGATTTCACTTGTTTACTTTTATCTGTATGTTGTCTGTGTGTAATCAAATCTTTAAAGTTTAATTTGATCCACTTCCCGGTTTATAATTGAGCTGAAATTTGCATTCATGTATAAATCGGTTGACAATGCAATATTATTATGATATCAAGCTGATCTGTTGATGGAGCTGGAAGGTGGCCATAGGAACTCCGTAATTAAACGACGCAACCCCATCGAGTTTGGACACGGTAAAGAGATATACAGTAGTTTGACTGAGCGTGATTTTTGAATATAAATACCTACAGTCGCGCGGTACATGCGCAAGTCATAGGGCTGCCGGGCAGCCGCTGCCCGCATACAGTAGGTACTAGGTACCTACCTGTTTCATATCATCTACTTACTTGAGCTACCTACCTACTACCTACTTACCTATCATGTCGTGGCGGCGTATATTAAAACCCAAGACAAGACAAAAGACAAGACAAGAGACAAAAAAAGAGACAAGACAGAACAAGAGACAAGACAAGACAAGAGATAAGACAAGAGACAAGACAAGAGACAAGACAAGAGACAAGACAAGAGATAAGACAAGAGACAAGACAAGACAACCTTTGTAGCCACTTTGTAGCGGCGGCCATCTTGGACCGATTTCCACCAAACATGTCTGAGAACACTCGTCGACTAACCTTACTTTCAAACAAAAAAAACTAAATCAAAATCCGTTCATCCGTTCGGGAGCTACGGTGCCACAGACAGACACACACACACACACACACACACACACAGAGACAGACAGACAGACACGTCAAACTTATAACACCCCGTCGATTTTGCGTCGGGGGTTAATAATGTTATTTCTGGATTTCCTGATAAGTTCAATGATAAGTTCAAGCTACCAAAAACAGCATAATATAGTATGGTATTTTTTTGCCATTTTTATATAATTTATTATATTATGTATACATACGTCAAAAGTAAATAACGTAAATAACACTAAATACTTGCAAAAAACTATCGCGACGTCCGCCCGTCGCTGCGTGGCACCCGCTTCTGGATTATATACCCACTTCTACCCACATCTACCGACATCTATTCACTTCCATTTTCCGCCCGTTTCTATGGAGTCAAACTACTGTATATCTCTTTACCGTGGTTTGGACTCATTTGACGAGTACCTACTTTGGCGCTAGATGGTAGGAATAACAAGCTTGTTTTTAATTATTTTTTTATTAAAGTTCACTTGTTTACTTAGTTTTGTTACCCAGCAAAAGATGGCGGGAGTCCCGGGGTCTTTTTCTGGGTAACAAAACTCTCTAGTTCGTTAGACAAACACCCCATAGAATAGTCTCTAATAGCTCAAGACAGTGAAAAGTTTTTTTTTTTTTTTTTTTTAATAAATAAATAAATATTTCAGGACGTTTCACACAGCGCCACCTAACCCCAAAGTAAGCAACTTAATGCTTGTAATATGGTGGTTCGGATAACGGATATAATACTTATATACTTTTCTTTTGTAAATACATACTTATAATAGATATTGAAAAACCACCCAGACCAGAAACAAATACCTGTGGATCACACAAACATTTGTCCCATGCGGGAATCGAACCCGCAACCTTCTGCGTTGCAGGCGGGTATTAGCCCACCGCGCCACAGACGTCGTCAAAAGTGGAAAGAGGGTAGGGAATATATGCAGTGGGACATCACAATAATAAAAAATATAAATTTTAACAAAATCGTTAATCATACTAAAGTTGATAAAAACATTTGTTTCTTTTCTGGAAAACATGATAACCCGAGGAGAGGGGTCAATGGAAGAATATCTGTTTGTTTTCAACTAAAATATGAGACATCTTTGAAGTCGATAACCTATCCTATTTCTGTGTTATTGGAAATGAAAGATCTTACTAACATTAAGTAAAATTATGAAAGTACTAGCTGTGCCCTGCGGTTTTACCCGCAGTACTTATGTAGCCTGTGTTATTCCAAGGTCTAATCTATCTCTATACAAAATTTCAGCTCAATTGGTCCACTCGTAAAAAGTGAAAGTTTGTAAGAATGGATGTCTGGATGTTTGTTACTCTTTCACGCCTAAACTGGTGGACCGATTGAGCTGAAATTTGGTATAGAGATAGCTTAAACCCTGGAATAACATATAGGCTATATATAGATAGGACAGCGGGTAAAACCGCTGGGCACAGCTAGACTTTCTAATATTATAAACGTGAAAGTTTGTAAGAATGGATGTCTGGATGTTTTCAATAATTTTTAATGGACAATCTACGTAGAAGTCTGTAAAATAACTCGATCTAATGTTAGATAACCTTAGGTCTCATTTAATATTGGTCATACAATGATGTCATATTTTCTTCAGGGTCAGGACAATCATTTGATCCAGTCACTTCTGCGAAAGGAAGGATAAAATACAGGGCCATCAAATTAGCTACTTCCCGCGGATTGTTATGACAAGCTTTTATTTAATTTCACCTGTCTGTTGTCTGTCTGTAATCATATCTTGCAAGTTTAAGATCCACTTCCCGGTTTCCGATTAAGCTGAAATTTTGCCCGTGTAAATCGGATGACAATGCAATATTATTATGACATCGAGCTGATCTGATGATGGAGCTGGAAGGTGGCCATAGGAACTCCGTAATTAAACAACGCAACCCCATCGAGTTGGGCTCATTTGATTCGTCTTGACGAGTACTTTGGTGCTAGATGGTAATAATAATAAAAGCTTGTTTTTAAAAGATTTTTTTTTATTTCATTTGTTTATACTCTTACCTGTCTGTTGTCTGTCTGTAATCAAATCTTGCGAGTTTAATTTGATCCACTTCCCGGTTTCCGATTGAGCTGAAATTTTGCATGCATGTACCTATAAATCGGATGACAATGCAATATTATTATGACATCGAGCAAATGAGTCGAGCTGATTTGTTGATGGAGCTGGAAGGTGGCCATGGGAACTCCGTAATAAAACAATCCAAACCCATCGAGGGGCACATTTGATTCGTCTTGATTTTTTTTAATTTTTATTTGTTGGGCTGCAAGCTACAACAGCTGAGCGCAGTTAGTTTTTTCATAATTTATTTCTCGAACCAACACATTTTGTGAACACATCCCTATTATAACGATCTGTCAGACAGTCTCATAAGCTCTATTAATGCAACAATTTGCTCTTAACCTTAGTCCATATCATCCGAATCATGATTGCGTCATGCTGAAGTCAGTTAAAAGGATGCTTCCGTTAATGCGCATGACGTTATGTCATCGGTGTTCTGACCAGTTTTAAATTGCACATTATCCTTAAGAGCGTATATAAGAATTTTAGAAAGATTTTTTTTCTTTTCATGCCATTTTTAAATATATCAAACTGGAAACACTTTTAAAATGTGTGCAATAATATTATGGAGGGCTGTTCTTAAGGAATTTTCAATAAATTAATTCTTTATATTTCAAAATTTGTCAAATAGTGCGAGCGAGAGAGCGTCACTCGATATAATACGCTCTTAACCGGGGGTAGACTTGCTTTGCAGGAGGTCGACTAGGTGGGTTCCCCAACAGTGCCAGTTATTCTACCGCCTGAGCAATGATGTCCTTTGTAAAATCCTGTGTAGCACTGTACTAATTATGGGCAGCGTTATCTCTTACCATCAGGAGAGCGTCTTGCTCGTCTTCTTACTTCGTTGTTAAAAAAAACATGGGGACAGATAGACGCTGGAGGCAACTTTATTTTATACCATGTGATAGGTTGCGATGCGGCCATAGATGATACCAGACTATACCTAGAAGGCGGGATCTCGTACCCGTTGCCCCGACATTATGGCGTCCCACAAGAACACCCCCAGGGGGCCTAGACAAGCGCCGATCGTTTGTCGCTATCGCTAAAAAAATGTACTGAGATGACATTCGTTATCGAAAAACAAACGACAACGACTGTCATCTCAGTACATTTTTTTAGCGATAGCGACAAACGATCGGCGCTTGTCTAGGCCCCCAGGTTTTTTAGTGGGCATCCCCGCCGCGCCCATCTACGGCAGGGGAGTCCCACATGCGCCCCGCGCCGCCCGGCGTGGGGTGATGATGCGTAACGAATTTTTCCTGGGTCAAAAAACAAGATAAAAAGAAAATTATTTATTGAGCACAGAAACACAGACACAAGAATATACAGGAATAAGAAACAGAAAAAGAAATACCAAATCATCATAGGTACGTAGTATCGTGGCAGGATCTAGCCTAGATAATCGGCTCCAACAAATTGTGAACAGTTTGTTCATTTTAAGAAATCAGATAAAACGAAGCCAACCCTTATCTTGTGTAACGGCCGTCAAGAACATGCAACCATGCAATGTTGAAAAGAAAACTTCGATAACACTGATAAGATTGCAGTAGATACGGCGGTTCGTAGACTTGGCAACTAGGTATTGCAGTAGATGGAACCGACAATTTTTTTGGGAACCGCTACATCGCAAATTGTCCCTTTTATCTGTAAGCCCCCTGGATGCAAAAATGACCCTTTTTTTTTTTGTTTTCGCCGGGAAAAAATGCATTACGCATACCCATCCCATCGAGGGAATGGGAGGGTTATGTGGGACTCCCGTGCAGGACAGCTGCACGGTTTACCCACTAAAACAACCCGGCGGCACTCCCGCATCGCCTTAGTGACGGAGGTCTGGGAATCGGCAGAGCCTTGGCATCCAGTCCAAAAAAAAAAAAAAAAAAAAATGACCCTTATATAATAATAATCATTGGGGTTTATACTCCAACAATACAGGTTACCCTACTTACACTGTCAGAGTCAAATCACAATTTATAGGTTGTGTGGCGAACCTATATGTTACAGTTTCAGGTCGCCGAGATTACTACAGGGCCTGCAACATGACCTAACGATTGCCTCCTACATATCTTATAGGAAACAGCCGGGACTCGGGACACACAGTTTTGCGTACCTTCCGAAACACGGTAGTGTCCGGCGAACTTTTTTTTGCCACACACTGAGATTTGAACCCAGGGTCTCCGGATTAAAAGCCGGACGTATGACCACTGGGCCACGGACACTACACTTTACTTCACTACTACCTTATGCACACATTCAGATTGCATTGCGAAAGGGACCTTTTGCGTAAGAGACATTTTTCGAAAGGGACATTTTGCGAAACAGACAATTTGCGACGTAGCGTCAACAAAGCCTTATAGTTTCGCTGTGTCTGTCCGTCCGTCCCCGGCTTTACGGAGAAACTACAAGTCCTACAAAGCTGTAATTTTCCACAGGTAAGGGTAAGACATATACAAGAGAGATATATACCGCGCTTAGGTCATTTTTTGTATGAAAACAAAGTCACCAAAACATGGTGGGGTGCGGGGGATGAGTGGCTAGATTTGATTGGCTCGTTCAAGGTGACGTCACAGTTACGCCACAGATTAGGTAATAGTAAGAGGCATAACATGGCTTTCTAGTGATGTGGTAAAGTCGCTATATCGTATCTATAAGAAAATATAAGTTACTGTTATTCTTAAGTTTAATGAGAAAGTTCGTTGTATTGTATACGAGAGATATTTTAATATAACTTCAATTATTGTTTTATTATAGCTTAAATGTTTTGTCATCTCTATTACCTCCCAAAGTACCCGAATAAACATTTTATATGGTTTCACTAAAATATAAATAGGTCCATCGCTCGCATAAAATTTTTAGTTTTAAAAATTATGCGTGCGAATACGCACCCTATAAGAATAAACAATAAATGTTAGATAGCGAATTATTTGTTTTTAAATTAGTGACAAATTTAACATTATGTATTTTAAAAGCTTCGTTACACTTCTCTTATTATAAGCTTCATAATAACCATTCATGAATTAAATACCAGTAACCCTGTATAATAACCCCGATAATTTTCGTACCTTAATATACCTAATACCTACCTACTTCAAAAATTTCAATAACATTTTTGTCGATAAAATTTGTGGTGTAAATTTAAATTTGTGTCTTATCACTAGTTTATCCGGGCGTAAGAGAGAACGAGATAATGTTATACAAATTTACCAAGAAAGAATGAGACGAAAAGAAACTTGGCCATTTTTATATTGCATTTTATGTTAAACATTTTTCAATGATTATTATCGGAATAATAACTTGCCTGTGTAATAAGATTTCGTCTTTTGCGTAACTGAATGTAGCGCTAGTCTTTCCGCGCCTTTTTATTGAACAATACGGCATTTTTATTAATTATTTTTCATTAAGTATGTGAATGTCACGCTGTCAATGTCGGCCGTGGAATGAACACGAAAAAGAGGCGGAGCTACGAGCTTATGTTGATTCAGGCATATGACTTGGCGACTGTTACCTCATTTTAGCTTCCATCTCTAGCTTTATGATCTGTGGGGTAAGAGAACGACACGAAAAATATTCAAAATTAATGAATTAAGGGTAGGTCGTTTGAATGGATATTTCAAAATGAGGGACGAGTTGCTAAGAAACTGGCTAGTTACCACTGGACAAAACCGTGTCACCAAGCGGTCATTATGAGTGTTCCGGCATGACGTTCAGTGAAGCCAAGGAGGGATTTATCCCGCCTTCTAGGTATAGTCCGCTGCAATCTACAGCCGCGTCGTCGAGATCAGGTCAAAGTCGAGATCGTCGTCAAAGGCTTACCTACCTTACTTATCTTACTATCTTGATGATGATGATCTGGTCCGGCCGTTTTGACCATGGCGACAACTTCAACTCCACCGTTGGCGTTCGTGTGCGCGTATGTGGCCAATGTAGCCAATCTTCAATGTGAAGATCCGCGCGCATAGCGGGCATGTGAGCACAATTTTTTGTCCACAATGAAGATTATTGAAAAATATTGGACACGTATTTTTATTCTTGTAAATTTAATGAAAAACGAGTAAGTTACAGCGCCTTAAAGTTGCGGAGAAGGAGGTAATGACGTCACGCCTACGATTTGTACCTAGGTGTGACGTAGCGTTTCTCCCCCATAATTTTAGATTCCTTATATCTCAGCCAAATTCAATGATATTGACAAACAAAAAAATACGTATCGAATATTTTTTTATTATTTAAATTACGGACTAATAACATTTAAAAAATGTTAGCCTTGTCATCACGCCTATTGAAAACCGCTGGTGGTCGGGATGAGCTAATATGGGTGGGATTGAGTCTTATCTCATGAGGCGTCAACTTCGGTGGTGCAGACATGTGTCAAGGAAGTCAGAACAGAGAGTGGCTAAGCACGTCTTTTACGCGGAACTTGAAGAGGGCAAGCGCAAGCATGGCGGTCAACTCCTCAGGTATAAGGACGTGCTTAAGAGACATGAAGGTATGCTATATAGAACCATCGCAGTGGGAGACGCAGGCCGTCAATCGTCCAGAGTGGAGGAAAGTCGTTAATAATAGTATCCACGACTTACCAACTATCTTACAAATATAATAAACGTGAAAGTTTGTAAGAATGGATGTCTGGATGTCGTGATGTTTGTTACTCTTTCACACCTAAACGGGTGGACCAATTGTGCTGAAATTTTGTATAGAGATAGCTTAGACCCTGGAATAACACATAAGCTACGTAAGTACCTACTGCGGGTAAAAACGCTGGGCGCAGATAGTAATAATAAAAAAAAAGTTGCTACAATATAATTGTTTAGTTTGCAATGCGCCTACCTCTTACACCCAATCGAATATCATTCGTTTATCATCATATCTTATCACCTTATCAGCCACTCTTGAAATGGTGCGGCGGTTTATAAAATGATACACTTGTTCATAAATTAGTCACGATTCGCTTTTGATGAGCATTTGGGTTTTGGTCATTAGGAAACACGCTAAACTGGTTTTGAAAAATTTATATGCCGTTGAAAATATTTGTTTTTATATAGGTACCTAATACTAGTGTACCCGCGCGGACTTCGTCGCGTTTAATAGAAAATTATCAGTATTCTTCTACAATATTATTTACACAATAGTATCGACTGTTTAAAGCTATTGTTAGATTGTTACACACCATCGCTATGCTTTTCCTCAAATTCCTTTCAACAAGGCTATCGGTAAGAGATTGCTTTATGAGATAAGACCGCCGATTGTTTACCTCTAGTTTTAAGTTTGTCATGTCGAGTTCATAACTATTTCTCGTATTTTGGTATTTTTTTTATTTTGGTATGCGATGTAGAGTTATTAGGTACCTATATTTCTTCACGATATTGTGATACATACCTCTCAAGGTAGGTCTTTTCTGGGACTCATCCCAGAAAAGGACTTTGGATATATTATAGGTATTTAATCCGGAATATCTTTACAGAAGGGGCTCGAAGTTTGTATGAGAAATTAGTGCTGGCTTGAATTTACATGAATTTTGGTATTAAGTTTCTTTTTTTATACAACGAAGTAAGAAGACGAGCAAGACGCTCTCCTGATGGTAAGAGGTAACGCTACCCATAGTTAGTACAGTGCTACCGAGCGCATTGCGCCTACGCTTCTCACTTTAGAGTCATAAGATGTTAACGACTCTTCAGCCCAGTAATTTCACTAGCTACAGTGCCCTCCTACCAGCGCACAGTAATGTTTGCACATCGTTCAGGCGGTAGAATAACTGGCACTATTGGGGTACCTAGTCGACCGAGTGCAAAGGAAGTCTACCCCCGGTAAACGTAGCTCTTACAAAAAATATTTTAAAATTCAACCGACTATACGAATTGCATATTCGAGATCTTAAAGACACTATGTAGGTAGTAGGTAGACTATAGAAATACCTAGTCAGTCTGGACGCATTAGCCTTACCCAGGATTCGGTTATACCGGTCATCTCGCCTCCCACTCTAACACACAACTATCTCTCTTTAGCCAGGATTTTCGGTGGACCGGTCCGACGGGTCCGGCCGCGACTTGAATCATGGGTTTTAGTTTATTTTATGGTAGAAATGTAACAAGTGTGCGCGATCTATAGTTTATATGGGAAACGTTTTGGGACTTTACGAAACCTGTGTAGATATAAAATCCTACACTAATATTATGAACTCTGTAGTCTGTAGGTAACAAGTAAAATTTAAGAAAAAACTTTTAAAAACGAGGTTTTAATTATTATTACCATCTAGCACCAAAGTACTCGTCAAGACGAATCAAATGAGCCCAAACTCGATGGGGTTGCGTCGTTTAATTACGAAGTTCGCCCATTCATCATCAGATCAGCTCCATGTCATACTAACATTTCATTGTTATCCGATTTGTACATGCATGCCAAATTTCAGCTCAAACAGAAATCAGGAAGTGGGTCAAATTAAATGATGTGCAACCATTACTGTGCTTCGGTACTGTGCAGGGCACTGTAGCTAGTGAAATTACTGGGCTGAAGAGTCTTAACATCTTATGACTCTCAGGTAAGAAGCGTTGGAGCAGTGCACTGGGTAGCACCGCACATACACCCACAGACAGTCAGACACGTCAAACTTATAACACCCGTTATTTACGTCGAGGGTTAATAAAAAAATCCAATGGAATGATAGCAGGCCACGTCGGCTCCTATTTTGAACAAACCCGCTAACACGTTGCCCTACTTATCACAATGTTTAACTTGCCTACATGTTGGTTAAATTTAGACCATGTTTACACCAAGCTTCCCTTTCGGGTTAACATTTAGTATTTCGAGGAGATTATTATTAGGACTTGAGCATGAAAATACTCAAGTTATTTAAGGTCTGAGCCGCCTAAATATCAAATTTCAGGTCAAAGGATTCAGCCGTGAATGAAGGTTTATTGAAATATTAGGTTTACCACATTGGCTTATCTTATAGATAAGAAACTCTTTATTGACCCACAATCCACATACATATTATAATAAAGTAAATTTTACAAAACAAAAAAATTAAAAACTAAAGGTGTATCAATTGGCGGTCTTATCGCTCAAAGCGATCTTTACCAGACAACCGTGCAGGGCGAGGAAATATACACAATACTGGAAGGACGGCGGTTTCACAAAACTTCAAAAGAAATATACCTAAGCAGTTAAATAATTTACACAAATACGTTAAAAATATTTAGCTACATAAATATACATACTACATACATAAATCATCTCATCATCATCATCTCATCTCATCATCATCTTAGCATTTATAACATAAGAACAGTACTAAACATCTCCACATAACGACGCCATCGCGTCAATATATCAAGGAACTTATTGCGTGGGGATGGTACCTAAGTAGTAAACTTGGTGGAATCGTATAAGTACCGTTATGCAACTCAAAGCTTTAAGTGGAGAACCGGTCCGGTTAGACTTGCCGTCCTGGTGAAGCTATGCGAGCGATAAAAGCAGTATTAGGTACGTGTGAATTAAAAAAAAATTTGGTAATAGGTACAATTAAATTAAAATAGCTGACGTCACAAATTCAATATACTTTATTTGGTGAAAGTCAATTAAAATAAAACAGCAAGATTTAACAAATACACAATTTTTGTTTTGTACAAGTTGTGGTATAATAACAATACAGAGTTTTCTTATCTTAAATGGGAGGATGACTGCAGTGCATGCCTGAAAAACTTTGGCCCAAAACCCCAACTACCAAACGGGTCACGCGGCATACCAAGAAGGAAATGGATCAATATTGACTGTCATCCGAAAGGATGGATTAACGAAAGCTCATGACCGCGACAGATGGAGGGTAGGGCCTTTATCTTGAAGAAGGAATGTACAGGCTCATATTACAATTAAACTGACGTTATGATCGCTTACGATCGCAGGAAAGACTTTGAAAAAACATATGGAGTCATGGAACATTAATGTTAAAAAGGTATTTTCAATTTTGTCCACAATTCCACGACATATTTATTACGAAACGTCTTTTAACTGTAATGTCCTGAAATATTTATTAAAAAATATAATATACCTGACTTTAGCGATCTATACACATACATACATATAATAACGCCTGGTTCTCGTTGGGGTAGGCAGTCCCTCCATTGGGTACGATCCTGACACACCTCTTTCGCTTACTCAACTTTCATCACATTCTTCATGCACGCTCGCCGGTTCTTGGCGGTTTTAGCGATCTATGCCTGACTCTAAGAAGATTTTATTATTGGAGGTGACAGTGGCCTTCTGCAGGTACAAAGAATATTATATCATCGCTAAGCTCTCTCTACTAGTGGTTGCAGGCCCTATAACCGACCCATCCAGTGCAAAACGTAAAAGTTCAAATCATGGTTTTACGCAATTATCTGGTTTCATTCTGCAATCAAGTTGATCGCTACACCATAATTTATTTATTTTATTTATTTATTTATTTCATAAAAATTACAGTATTGCATGTTTGGAGTCCACTACACATAATGCCACGAGATTTGTTCTGTGGGTTTTGTTTTAGAACCTCTCACTTATTAGGCACATTCTATTATTTTATTTTTTCTAGCTTATGCTTGCGCCTTTACCTGTGGAGCAAAATCATTTCTTAGGTGTGAGGTGTGTGAATATCAATTTTCTCCTATCCATGTACGGTTGTCTGGAAGAGATCTCTATTACCAATAAGACCGCAAATTGTAAACACTTAGTTTTTAAGTTCTTTTTGTGTAGGTATTGTTTTTGTGTGCAATATTGTGTCATAAGAGTTTTCTGATTTCCAAATTGCAACCTGATTTACTGATGCGGATAGAGTTAGGTTTCAGTAAAATTAAATAAAACCAACCATTTTAAATTTGCGTTTAGCTACCAAACAAAATGTTTCCAGTGTCGTGAGAACGAGTCGTAATTCAATAATGGTCGAACTCTTTAAACCTACTAGGTACTTAAGTAGGTACCTACATTACCCGAGTGGAAGTGTGCCAAATGTGACGGTAAGTGTTTAGTAAATAATATTAAATGTGTATTTCTGGAATAATAATCTTGTAAAATTTAAAAATAGATTATGATTCGGTCATATTTTTACCGGGGGTACACTTCCTTTGCAGGAGGTCGACTAGGTGGGTACCCCAACAGTGCCAGTTATTCTACCGCCCGAGCAGTGATGTGTAAACATTACTGTGCTTCGGTAGGAGGGCACTGTAGCTAGTGAAATTACTGGGCTGAAGAGTCTTAACATCTTATGACTCTCAAGTAAGAAGCGTTGCCGCAGTGCACCCGGAATTTTCCTTTGTAAAATCCTGGGTAGCACTGTACTAATTATGGGCAGCGTTATCTCATACCATCAGGAGAGCGTCTTGCTCGTCTTCTTACATAGTTGTCTAAAAAAAGGGTCTCCCTCATTAGGCGTTATAATTTCACTTTTTAATTTGAATAGGTTATTTTCAATAATTAAATTTTGAATTGATAGGTGTACCTATATAATGTCTACGTTAAAGTTAAATGCAATAAAATCAACCCATGTTATAAATATCGGAAGTTCTGTAATCAAATGAAAATTTGATAAGGTAATGAATTCGTAACTCGCGGAATAGGGAAGAAAAGTATTGTTTTGATCTAGGAATTGAAATTTGCTCTACTTAACGCTAAAACTACTGAACTGATCGAGATATTTTTAAATTTTATTATTATAATAAAAAAAAACTTAGGTGATAGGTAGGCTAGGTACCTAGGCATTATGACGTTTTTAGGGTTCCGTAGCCAAATGGCAAAAAACGGAACCCTTATGGATTCGTCATGTCTGTCCGTCCGTCCGACCGTACGTCCGTATGTCACAGCCACTTTTTCCGAAACTATAAGAACTATACTGTTGAAACTTCGTAAGTAGATATATATTCGTAAATTAAAGTCTCAATATGAAAATAGTGAACTTAAGGCTGCGAAAGGAAATCAGAAACAGCTGTGGAAAGTTATTAAAGGGATATGCCATATATCATCCCAGAAAAAAGATCCAACAGAATTACTTCACTTGCCAAACGCGGATAATGAAACGAAATCGTTAAATATTTGCAATTCCCACTTTTCCACTGTTGGTGAAAATCTAGCTAACAACATCTTAAATAGACTTGATAAAAGTGAAGGACAACTCGTGTCAGATATCAATACACAAACTACTTTAAATTCTTTCTATATTCAGCCGACTTGTACTAAAGAAGTTGAGCATTTAATTATGTCACTTAAAAATGGGAAAGCCCCAGGTATTGATGATCTAGACAATTCATTAATCAAACAAATTAAGGATTTCATCGTGGAACCATTGACTTCAATTTTTAATCTGAGCCTGTCTTCAGGACTATTTCCTGAAGAATGGAAAACTGCATCGGTATGTCCGATTTATAAATCAGGTAATAGGACTTTGCCAGATAATTACCGTCCGATATCTCTGCTTGGTGTTTTTTCAAAACTGCTGGAAAAAATAATGAATATAAGGCTAGTAAAATATCTAGAGGCTCAAAATCTTCTCTCCTCTCGTCAGTTTGGTTTTAGGCAGGGAAAATCAACATGTGAAGCGGTAACCTTGTTAACAAAAACTATTTCCTCATTTCTAGACGTCAACAAATCTTGTATAGGTGTCTTTCTAGATCTTGCAAAGGCTTTTGACACTGTTTCCGTATCCGTATTGATTCGGAAATTAGAAAACGCGGGTATGAGAGGCATTGCCTTAAATTGGTTTCAAAGTTATTTACGGGAACGGAAGCAGTGTGTAAGAATAGGCAAATACAACAGTGAATTAAAATCTGTAAATTTTGGCGTTCCTCAGGGAAGTATATTGGGTCCTACATTATTTATCCTATACATAAACGATCTGATAAATCTTAATATTAAAAATGCAGAAATTATTTGCTATGCAGATGATACCGTAATTCTGTTCCACGATGAAAGTTGGTCCGAAGTATTTAAAACATCTGAGAAAGGAATGGCACAGGTTGCGAATTGGCTCCAAAATAACCTTCTTACCCTCAATACAAAAAAAACTAAATATTTATGTTTTCATAAGACTCGGGCTTCATCGCCGCCGTTTTGTGATGACCTAAAAATCCATAACTGCAGCATTGAAAACAGGGCCACGTTATGTTCCTGTGATAGCATAGCTGCAGCCGAAACTATTAAATACCTTGGTGTCATGATTGACCACAACCTAAATTTCAAAGCACACATTGCTATGTTAGCTGGCAGAACACGGAACATAACTCGCATTATGAGGCTCTTACGTCAATCAGCGGACTTGTCTGCGTTAAGAACTGTGTATTATGCGCTGTGTCAATCACTTTTAACCTACTGCATTACATCTTGGGGAAGTGCAGCTAAAACAGTGATGATACAGATCGAAAGGTCGCAACGTTCCGTGTTAAAAACAATGCTCAACAAGAATTTTAGGTATCCCACAAATGATTTATACAGGGAAGCCAAATTGTTGAATGTTCGCCAGCTGTTCGTGCTACAAACAGCTCTTTTTGCACACAAACACCTTAAAAAACCCGCTGTTCCAGATGTTCAGATACGTAGACGAGCTTTTCAATTTAATTTACCACAAATTAATACAGTTTTCGCCCGAAGATTTAGTCCTTTTGTTGAAACACATTTGTATAATATAGTCTTACGAAATTGCCAAATTAAAAATTGCTCTATTTTCGAAGCCATGAATTTAATAATAAAATGGTTAGCCACACTTGAATATAACGAAACTGAAAAATTATTTCAACGCATATCCTAAACTTTAGCTATGCATGCTTTGTAGATACACCTTATGATCACATTCATTTTTGTAATTATTGATCTATGTGTATATATCTATATATCATATAATATTTTATCTATGTGTATATACACATTATATATTATGATACTTACCTATATAATTTATTGTCATGGAATATTTATTATAGTAGTTTATATATTATTATAGTATAACTATCATTATTTGCCTTATTAAAATATGTATTATAATATATATTTTGTGTTATACAGAGTTTATTTTTATTTCATTTAACTATCGTTATTTCAAAACTTTGTCGAAATATGTACAGAATAGAAAACTTTGTCGAAATATGTACTATTCTATACTTAAAATTCCTACGTTGCGTTTTTTCCGTAATATGTAGTTTGAATATTAATTTTTATTGTATTTCAAAAATTGTATAGCCAACTAAGCACTAAACTATAATTAAAATGTAAACCTCTTGTTTTGGTCCTCACGACACAGACTCACGTCTAGTGTGAGGACCACAGTAAACACAATGTTGTATGTGCAAAATCATGTCAAATAAACATTTTCATTCATTTTCATTT
The DNA here is from genome assembly GCA_947507615.1 of Hemithea aestivaria. NCBI lineage: Eukaryota > Metazoa > Arthropoda > Insecta > Lepidoptera > Geometridae > Hemithea > Hemithea aestivaria. The sequence goes on along the minus strand of OX382350.1, from coordinate 10,713,706 downwards.
TTTTTCATTCGGTGAACCGCATTAAGATTTTCACACAAAAATAGAAAAAAATAAACAATAATATGATATAGGCAGGTAGAGGTACCTATATAATAACTACTTATGTGTACCTATAGGTACCTATGCAGAGGTGTAAATAAATGTCTTTAGGGAAGCAAAATGCATTATGTACCTACCTACCTACCTATAAGTAGGTAGATAGTAGATATCCATTTATCTCATTTATTTTTATGTCAATCAGTGGTGAGATAAGTAAATTTAATTTCTTGCACGATAATAATTGGGGTTTATACTCCAACAGAACAGGTTACCCTACTTACACTGTCAGAGTCAAATCACAAATTATAGGTCGTGTGGCCAACCTATAGGTATGTTGCAGTTTCAGGTCGCCAAGATTTCTACAAGGCCTGCAACATGACCTAACGACTGCCCCCTACATATCTTATAGGAAACAGCCGGGACCCACAGTTTTATGTGCCTTCCGAAACACGATAGCGTCCAGGCGAAAATCTTTGCCACTGAGATTTGAACCCAGGACCTCCAGCTTACAAGTCGGAGGTATGACCACTGGGCCACGGACGCTACATGATAAACATGATGTTTACCTATCTGTGCTTTGGTAAACACTGTAGCTAGTAAAATTACTGGGTAAAATTACTTATGACTCTTGAGTGAGAAGTGATGGAGTAGTGAAGCTAGAATTTTACATCACATAAATCCTGGATGACGCTGTACCTACTGATTATGGGCAGCGTTATCTCTTGCCATCAGAAGAGCGTCTTGCTCGTCTTCTTACTTCTTTGTATAAAAAAATCAGACACAGTGCCACCCTGAGGGCCTATTGGCTAATTCACACCCACTACGATTGATGACAACTTCAATGTACATTAGGTACAGTCAACTACAAAGAGATGTATCCATGTTAGGCTTACAAAATGAAGTAAATTTTCATTTGCCACAATGAACTACCCTTGGTTCGTGACATTTCTAGTAGCAATCAAACTTTATATTATCATCGACTCGTTTAATATGCAACAATGATCTCACTTCTTTTCCTTAGGTGATACATAATAATAGCATTTAAAATGAATCGAATATAGTATAAGATTTGGTGGATACTGAAAATGTCACGAAGTAAGGGTAAATAATTTTTGCATACTAAAAGTTCCTTCATTTTGTAAGACTAACATGGATACATCTCTTTGTAGTTGACTGTACCTACTGCGTTTTTTATTTTTCTCTTATTAATGAGGTTTGGACCAGATTGGCACAGGACAGGGTTGAGTGGCACAACGTGAGGGAGACCTATGTCCGGCAGTGGGATATAGAGGAGGTTTAAGTAGTGTACGCAATTTTGTCTATGGATTTACATGTCGTTGGGTGATAGCCAATAGCCCCTCTGAGACATTAGTTGTAAAATCTCATCATGGCCAGTACTGCCACTGGTAAAATAATGTCATAATGAATGGAATCAAATCAAACTCTTGCTTTCTGTACGTATTTAGATTCTAAATAGACGGTGGCGAAGCACGGGCTGACGTCAGCGGTTGGCGGCGAGCCAGTGATGAGAAACTTGTGAAATTGTGGTATTGAATCGATGATATTTTGACGGGAAAACTCCTATTGTAAAGGTTCATCTGACTATTGCAGGGTTATTCATTTATCCGTCAGGAAAGCGAACCGAATACCGAATTGTCAAAAATTTATGAAATGACGTGAATAAATCGATTTATTTTTTATACATTTTTGACAATTCGGTCTTCGGTTCGGTTCCCTGACGGTTAAGTGAATGTTAAATAAATAGCCCTGCTGAGCCGGCCGCTGTAAAGTTGATGCCACACCGAAGAATTGCGAGGAAAAACGGAACGGAATTTTTGTAATGTTTGAATTCGTACACGCCCTGTCACACATAAAGCGTACGTGGGCAGGAACAAAAAGCAGATCGTCGATCGGGCGGTCGTCGATGTGGGACTGGCAGCTAAGGATCTGAAGGGAATCGGCAGAGATTCCCAGTCCTCCGTCACAAAGACGATGCAGGAGTGTAGCAGTTGTTTTAGTGTGTAAACCCGAGCAGTCCAGTACGGGGAGTCCTCACATAAAATAACGTTGTGTTTAATTATAAGTATAAAAATACTATCATTTATGAGGTAGAATACAATGTTTATTTATTGCGCTATCGTACACAAATATGACAATTTATATGTTGTTATTTATAATATTATATCGTTATTTATATATTTGTCTAAGCCCCCTGTGCCGCCTAAACAGAGCAGCACACTCAAGCACGGTAGAAAGAGTGGGAGATACTAGTTCCTCTCCCTTCCCCTCGATCTTACGCTTTTTCGATCAGCATCACGTGACCCTGACGCGAGTTTGAAAGTTTTTACCCATACAAAAAAAAAGTGCTCAGCGCCGCTAAAGAAGTTTTCACTTCAAAAAATCACAAGCAAAATATTCTATTGCTGGGCCACAGAAGGTCACAGTGTTCAGTCAAGAAAGGGAGGGATTTATCCCACCTTCTAAGTTTAATCTGCTTCCATCTGCTGCAATCGTCGCTTAACATCTCGCGAGACCGTGGTTCGAGGGCTAACCTATAATCCTACTAAAATTATAAACGTGAAAGTTTGTAAGAATGTATGGATGTTGTGTGGATGTGTGTATGGATGTGTGGATGTTTGTTACCCTTTCACGCCTAAACGGGTGGACCGATTGAGTCGAAATTTGGTATACCTACTTAGAAAGAACTTAGACCCTTTTTTTTTTTTGGCCCAGGAAAAATGCGTTACGCATCATCACCCCACGCCGGGGGGCGCGGGGCGGTATGTGGGACTCCCCCGCCAGAGATGGGAGCGGCGGGGATACCCACTAAAAAACCTGGGGGTGTTCCTGCGGGACGCCATAATGCCGGGGCAACGGGTACGCCGAAGCACTCATCCGTGGTAGAACTTAGACCCTGGAATAACATATCAGCTAGTGAATAATAAAAATGCCCTTATATGGAAGTTGTGCACATATTAGACTACTCATCCAAACAAACCATCAACACCCACATAACATAGGTATTCCCTATGCTCTTGGCACAGTTCCAGACAGACGGTAGACAGTCCATTGCAGGCATTGTTTCTTATAAGACGTGCATTTTTGTATTTGGCATAGAATCGGAGACTTCACATTTTTGTATAAACAATTGGCAAAAGGAAGTGAGGCCTTTACCCTGCAGTAAATAAAATTGGGGTTTATACTCCAACAGAACAGGTTACCCTACTTACCCTGTCAGAGTCAAATCACTTTTTATAGCTTTTGTGGCCAACCAAGGTGGCCTATATGTTGCAGTTTCAGGTCGCCGAGATTACACCAAGTCGATTGTCACTGAGTCTATCCCATTTGACAAGAATTGTTTAAATTGTATATACTTTTTTTCGTAAAAAAACAGAAAAGATACATTTCTGTTTTTTTACGCTCAATAAATTGCTTTTTTTTATTTATTCCTACAGGGCCTGCAACATGACCTAACGACTGCCTCCTACATATCTTATAGGAAACAGACGGGACACACAGTTTTACGTGCCGCACTGAAACATGGTAGCATCCAGGCGTAAATCTTTGCCACACAACTACAGCAATGGGACAATAATAGCTAAAATAATAAATTAAAATTGTTCTAGCATGTATTTTTAACATTTTACTAATATTATAAACGTGAACGTTTGTAAGAATGTATGGATGTCTGGTGGTGGTAGGTATGTTTGTTACTCATTCACGCCTAAGCAGATGGACCGATAGAGCTGAAATTTCGTATAAAGAAATAGCTTATACCCTGGAATAACACATACATAGGCTACAATAAAGTTAAGTGGAAAATGTTAGGTATTTTAAAAACTTAAAGATACAGATAACATCAATTGGATAACCTCCTTTTTTGAAGTCAGTTAATAGCCAAATCGGTACCTAATCACATACAAACTACAACATAACACAAAAAAATGTATAAAAAGTTTTGCATTGTGTTCTGAGAGTGAAGACAAGTTGAATAGCATTTTTTGTCGTAGAAAATTGTTAGTTTTTCTAACTTTATGCTAAATGATGTCATTCTTCAACCAAGATTTAAAATGATGCATGACAGTTTAAGGTTTTATAATTTATTACTGGTGTGCTCTCGGTCACACAATATGACATTTTTTTAAATACAGTAATACCTCGCTTTACGCGACCCCATTATGCGCGGATTCACTATAACGCGATTTCAAATTTCACGCTCTTTCAAAATTTATTTCAGGTTTGGACATATTGCAGAGTATAGGCAATAACGATGACCGTGTCTTGACTGTGAGTCAAACAATTAAAACAGTGTTGGGTGTTATATGAATATATTTTACAAGAATGTAAAAAAAATGCGACCAAAAGACAATAGATGTATTTTTCCGTAAAAAGTAATTAATAGTATGTACCTATTGCATTAAGTGTTCTTAGAATAAAAGTGATTGATTAAAATGATTCATATTTTTGTATTAAATTTTGACTATGTTTAATCATAAACCTCGATATACACAAATTTCAGTTACCGCGATTTTTTCTGGAACATATCTCTCGCGTAAAGCGGGGTATTACTGTATATGTAAATATGAAGAACTAGATGGGTCCAGCGGTTTTACCCACTGTACTTTTATATAGGTAGGTACCTAATTAGATAGATTTATTTAGTAATAACTTGTTCTGTTGGACTATAAATCTGAATTATTTATAGTTAAGTTTATACAGGTAATTGAAGTTTTCATTAGACCATACCTAAACGATTCGTGAGTAGTTAAATTCATCTTTGTAAATAAACGGCATAAACTCACTTGTATTTACTTCGGCTGCGTGCCACGCAGTGAGTTTATGCCGTTTATTTACAAAGATAGACCATACCTGTTTTATTAAAAGCTACTTAATAAATGAAATATTTCTTGTCATAATTAAGGGAAGTTGACTATAGTCCCTGGAATTGCTTTTATATGATATATAGACCCATTTCATACACGAATATCATACTTTTATGCAAAAATATGTGAAATTTCAATATAAAAATACATAAATAAAAATGTTTTTTTGAATTCTGGCTAAAACATTCTGAAATGTCATCTGACAGCCTGTGACGTCACAACATTTTCTGGAGTTACGTTTCCTATGCAATGTTCCTGATTTCGACACATTTTAATTATTATCTCAAAAATTACAGAACCAATTTTGATGCAATTAATACTGTGACCCTTAGGTCCAAATTGAAACCAAAAATAAAGCCAATAACTAAAATGTCTCTGATAATATAAGAACCATTTTGGTTAGTTATTTTTTTTTTTGGCATAAATTTGGACCAACTTAAGGCACAGTATAAGTTGCATCAAAATCGGTTCAGTGGTTTTTAAGTTATGAGTAATTAATTAAAATGTGTCGTTCTTCTCATATAGGTAGGTGCTTTGCAACTGAGCAGCATAGAATGAAAATAATATCTAGAATTGTCTTGCAAAAGTGCTCAATTGTAGCCTATTTGAATAAATGAATTTTGAGTTTGAGTTTGCCATTGGAGTTCCAAAATATTGGGCATAAAAATAGTTAATCAAGAAAAAGGTCTTTGGAAAGTAAATTCTGAATAAAGCAAGCAAAGTTTACGTATTTGGAAGCTTAAAATAAAGCTATTGAACAGTTGGCTTCGATTTATTAACGAAAATCACTTCAATTCAATCTAATTGATCGAAAAAATCATCAATTGAAAATACTTGATATCAAGATAACCCTACTAAATTGAGTGAGTCGCCAATGTTTTGAATTCAACGCATTGATATGTCGATTTTCATTTGGTCGGGTTATTTCCGCACCCAACTCAGGGTGATGTCATAGTTTTATACCTACTTTGATACCTATTGATATGTAGGTAACTGATTAAAGTCACGCCCTAGCTAATATTAGGTTAATTATTGCCGATTTATTATGATTACACGGAGATAACAATGAAGTTTTTGAATATATATAATGTCGCAGCGGTTCATTTGGATAAATCGTTCGTATAAATAAAACTAATCTATCGGTAAGAAAAACAAGGCATACGGCCAAGAACCGCTAGACATAATCCCATTTACGAATGGGATGTAAAAAAGTCGACCTCATTATCCCGCCGAAGTCATGACACACCCTAAAGTTATCCTCTAAAATATCACGTTTTGCGCGATTTTTAACCATTTCCCCATACAAAAGTAAACAAATACGCTCAAGAGAAAGCTTTATTTATGTAATACGTACCGGCAGTTGCCTCCGAGACGCCGCTAAGTCGTTTTTTTAATCACTTCTCACAATCACTGCACTTGTACGGGCGAAGCTATTGTACACACTAAGCACTAATACGAAAACACATGATATAAAATAACATGCACAGAGCGTTCCTTGGCGTTATTCAAAGCACTAGCACCACATTCATAACGCGTAAACGCGGATATTACTTTAATTCGTTCGTAAAAAAGAAAAACTCCAACACGCCACCGGGCTAGATCGATGTCGGCGTGAGTTTCATTTTTTCGCCGCTGTGGCGCTGCCGTCGTTAAAGCTATTTTCCGACTGACACAGATGGCGCTGGCGTAGGTAATGTTGCCATTGTAATAATAAAAGTACCCTTACTTTTTATGTAAATTGTCTATAAAAAATTTAATAGCGATTTTCAGGGATTTGGCTACAGCTACTACAGCAGTGTAAACCTATATTTTCTTGAGTTGATATTTATAAAATTCGCAGTATTTAATTCGACTAACGTCTAAGTTCGAACGTAGGGGGCAGACTGAAAATCAGCAACCGTGTTAACCTGGTGTTAATATGGTTACCAGCTGAGTCTGCTCCTATTGCCTACAGTGTATTGTTTTCTTCTTGTAATAACTGTACATTTTATATTTATATCATTATTGTTTTTGAGTTGTGGCAATAAATGATTTTTTATTCTTATTCTTATAAGCAGCAACAGAAAATATAATCATTTATGAACTGTATATTACAACTAACTATATACAACGTGTGGCCAAAATGCTGGGGTATAAGTCATAGGCGGATTTAGGGGGGGTCAGGGGTCCAAGCCCCCCCCCAGAAGCATTGTAGAGATACGAATTTTGCACATATTTCATGGTCAAGATTATAATTTTATTCTCGGCGCTCGCAGTATGCTGCTCGCGCACTTATTATTAAGGATATTTGAACTTTCTAACAGTTCAGAGCGAGCTAAACATACACTTTTCGTCGTAAATATTATAATATATTTGCCCGTCTGCACCTTGCCCCCCCCCCCCCCCCCCCCCCAGAACCAAATCCTGGATCCGCCAGTGGGTATAAGTATTGCAATATTGCTATCCAACGTGGCAATGCTGCCAGCATTCTGAGCACGCTACCATCGCTCACTGGTTTGGAGCATCTGGATTTTCTGTGGATTGGCGTGTTGCCGATATGTGGTTAAGTCTAGTGTGTTCTTGACTGATGTAATAGCTGTAGTATTATTTACTTGGTTTTTCTCAATAAAGGCATTTATTGCCACAAAAAAATCAATTAGAATATTTCCTACTATACAATTATTGTGCGGTATGCTATATGTTATTTACAATATATAACTAATTTTTAAATTATTTTCCATCAAATTTAGGTAAATTTTATATGAAGGCAACCCTTTATTATAACGTTCCAATATACGCAGCAGAAAATAACTTACTAATTAAAAGGACGGGTATTTAGTATTTATTTTAATTAACCATTGTTAAATTCCTGTCCTCCTTGTAATCTGAGATAAAATTATGTAATTTTTTATCGTTAATGTACATATTAAAAGTCAAATTATAATTATTACGTGTTCAAATATATTAAGAGTAAAAAAGTTCAGTGAAATGGAACGTAATTTACGTTTTGTTATTTTTAATTTATTGCCGATTAAAATAATGACAGTTAAGCATAATCTTAGCGATATCTTGAACTAAAATTAATATATAATACTGCAAATTACTTTAATTGGATATTAAACCGATATTGAACAAATTCAGACCAAAAATAATTGAAATCCATATTCCCATTTTGAATAAACGAACAGAAACGAAACGCAAATACCGTTATCGCTGAATGCCAACATGACAGCTGACAGCAAATTTTAAGAAAAAAAAAACATTTCTAAAATGGCGTTCGTTTAGGTTGTGCGTTACTTCGTTATTTAATTTTTTGTTTTACAAATTTTAAAACTGTTGACCTAAAACTGAGGTAATTATCAACCACTGGAATTTCTGCACCTATTATTATAAAATTACATGAATGTGTTTTATAGTTTTTGTGTAATTTGCAGGTGAAAAATGGGTAGGTCGCCGAGCCCACGGCGACGCGATGACCGGCGACACGATCGAAGAGACAGAGAAAGGGATCGAGATAGGGACCGTGATAGGCGAAGACCTCGCACCCGGTCCCGTTCCCGGTCCCTGGAGCGCCGGAGACGGTCTCCTGAAAGGCGGCGGTCGCCCTCGCCCCGTCGCCGAAGATCCATATCCCCCGGGCCTTCAACCTCCTTCGTAAAGCCTAAAAAGACCTTCGGAGAGCGTCCCATCGTGACCCCCGCTGACCTAGAAGGGAAAACTCCCGAGGAACAAGAAATGCTCAAAGTTATGGGCTTCTGTGGCTTCGACACGACCAAAGGTAAGAAAGTAGGCGATAATGTAGAAGGCGAAGTCCACGTGGTGTTAAAAAGGAAATACAGACAGTACATGAATAGGAAAGGAGGTTTCAACAGGCCGCTGGATTTTGTTGCGTAGCGACTTATCCAATTTTTTTTTATTTTAACTGAGAACGCACAATATCACATGTTCTATAGCCTACAGGGCAAATGCGAAGGAGTAAAGAAGATTTTGACATGTGATATACAAAATTTTTTCATTGTTCTATGTGAATACACAGTTTTTTAAGTTAATATACAATTTAACGACTTTTTGGCTAAGAAAAAGCTGTGGAATTGACACAATACTAAATAAAACAGCTTTGACATTTACCTATATTTCAAGCAATTAATTTATGGAATATAGTTATTTCAAAGAAAAAAGGAAAAGAATGAAGTTTTTATACAAGTTGTGGAGGCTACAAAAAACTATATATATAATACCCAAAACTTTTACCTACTTATGCCATTTAATTTTCAAAATTGATTAACTTCACATATTTTAGAGCTGTTGAAATAGTCATAAGATTAAAAAAAAATTACCTGTTCATATCAGGATAATGTAAAGACATTATAATGATATACAAACAATTCAGTTTATTGTACATTTTGCTAAAGTCAAAGTTCAAATTTGTGCCCTGCAAAAATGAAAATTGCTGATGTATTCACATAGGGAAAGTAAATTATTAGATATTATTTTATACTTAGCTTGTAAGTGTTAATGTTTCTATTTTTCATATGTAATATTATACAACTATGATAACTATTATAATTGGCCTGAAGAGTTAACATCTTATGACTCTCGAGTATGAAGCTTAGTCCATTGCACCTTGAATTTTACACCATTCTGAATCCTGGCACTGTACTGATTATGGGCAGCGTTATCTTTTACCATCAGGAGAGTGTCTTGCTCCGACTTGCTCGTGTTACTTCATCGCATAAAAAAGGCCCAAAGACGGATTGTCAATAATCTATCACAGAGACCTATTTCATAAACTCCAAAGTGAATGAGACTGCCAATTACTGTCAAAGTAAATTTTCATTTAAAAAGGACCTTCAAAATCCTTCTTTTCTATTTTTACACTAAACGATTCATGAGTATTTAGATTCATCTTTGTAAATAAACAACATAAACTCACTAGTATTTACTTCGGCTAAAAACAAGTTTATGCCGTTTATTTACAAAGATGAATCCTTTTTTTCTTTTACGAAATTTAATGTAATTGATATCTTTTGCCAGTATGTAAAACTGAAGTATTTTGCTTCACCACTCTTTGCCCTTCTTTAAGTTTTAAATAGGTATCATAGTTGTATAATCAATATTCCACTGTCTTGCCACAAAATCTGCCTTTTCCACAAATATTAACAATCTCAAGGTTTATCTAGAATACTTTTTGAAAATGTATGTCTTTTTAAGACATAAATAGAATAATATAACACAATAAACATTTCAACAATCAGGAGTAACAATATTATAAATAAATAATACATTTTTCTATATTATATTTTTTAGAAAAGCCTCTGTTGATTTTTTACGAAAAATATTTCGTTGAAATTTTACGAAAATGTTTTTGAAACTTTTTGAAAAATGTTTATTGAAAATCTTTGAAATAGCAATGGCAAAATTTCAAAACGTGTTTTTGCCAAATATTCTTTTTTTTAGTCATTCCTGTTCTCCAGCAATCTGCCCTTTTGGGCATTGGGCGAGAGTTTGGTCATAGATAAATGAAGCATGTCTTGAATGGTAAACTCAGATTCTCCTAATCTTTAGAAACATCTTGAGAAGCTCTTCTCCTAATTATCGAAAATCAATGTCACTGTGTTAGCCAAATATTTAAAAAGTATTCTAGATGTAGATTTGTGGCAGGACCCCAGTAACCGATTAGTCTGTAAGCCGTTATACAGTGCCGGCGCGCCGCTGACGCCCGCGCCGGTCCGGTTCTGCGCTTGCGCACCAAGAAGCCAAAGGAATCGTTGAGATTCATACACCACCTGCGTGTCCTATCTGTGATAATTTAGGATTATATTTCATATATTGTGATCTAATATTAGGTATAGTTGTCAAAGAAGATATTGTCTTACAGAGTGGTCATTTATTTTTTTATATTCAATGATAATTTTTTATCAATTCCGCTACGTATTGCCATTTTGCGTCGGCCTTTTAAAAATAACTTAACATTCCCATGAAAAATAACTTTCTAAAGAAATTTCTAGTATTGTCATAAAACCAGTATGTATCCCCCTTGATATTGAACTTGAAATCACAGGAAGTTGCTAAGAAGAGGGGCAGATTCAGACCACCTGGGTCTTTAGTATTTTAGACTCGTTTTAACGGTTTTTTTCTTGTCTATTATTATTTTTTTCCCATGTAACAAGGATTTTAGAAATTCATGTTTATAGTATAAATAAAAAAGTAGACTGCCTGTCTGGCAGACTACTTTAAATCAGAATTTTCCAGTACTTAGCTAAGTATTACTTTAGCTCTGTTTCTTTTATCAAACCCATAATTAAATCTATTATTTTGTAGTTGATATCAATGTTTGTGCCCATAAAATTTATTAGCCAATTGAAGTTAAAAATATATTGGTTTATTCATTCAGGCATTATCCATTTCTTAAAAGAAATTTAAACTTTTTGTAATGGATAACACTCACGGTAGTTTCCAAAATAGTAAATTGATGTCTGGTCATTGGCTAGGTATATATTTTTTGGATTAGATCACATAATAGATTAAACTTTAAATACATATTTTATGAAATATCACAGAAAAGACACAAGGACTTATAAGACTGAACCTGATGAAGCTCGCGGTGCGTGCCACTACACAACCTAGCCTAAGAAAGATATTATTATACACATATACACAATAACTCCTCTATCCCCGTATCCTCCATAATCTACAATAGTTACGACGGTTTGGGCAGAGTGTGCTGTTTTAGATTTACGAAGATTTTTTTTTTTTGAAAATGTGGATTTTATTTGGAAAAATGTTTGTTAAAATTTTCGAAAAATGTTTGTTGAATTTTTTTGAAAAATGTTAATAGTAAATCTTTAAAAAGCCCCAATCACGTTTATAATACAATTTTTACAAGAATTTATTTAAAAAGTTTTCATAAAAATTAAATTATAATATATCGATAATTTTTGGAAAAATTACCAATAGTAGAGTATTGAAATTTTTTCCAAAAACATTTCCACAACAAAAAATTTCAAAAAAAAACTTTAGTATTTCAAAAACAATGCACTCTACGCAAATCGTCTCCATAGCCCATATACAATATACACTGTTGCAATGTGATATTTTTTTAATTAGTTTTACGCACACACGCATCGCGAGGAGCCTATCAGGGTTTTGCATTTGCCAGAAAATCGCAAAATTCGTTTCCTGTTCCTGTGATTTTGCGATTTGAAGGCGTTTTGTATGAATCGCAACGATTTTTTTGTGCTTGTCACACCACCCACACTTATGAATGAATCAAAGTCTGATTTTCTACTCGAAAAATACTTGAGCTCATTTTCTACATTAAATTTTCAAAATATCATTAAAAACTTTGTAATTTTTGCAACAAATTTGCAAAATAACAGCTCACACTTAAGGAAATATTGTAATAAAAAATGCAACACCTATTTTTTGTAATAATTGTATTACAACACCGATTTTTTGTAATAATTTTGTATTACAACAATGATTTTCTGTATGAATTGTATTACATTGATTTTCTGTAAAAATTGTATTACAACACTGATCATCTGTATTTCAAAAGTTTTTGTAATACAATAATTTTTTTTGTAATTATAAAATATATTTTTGCGTCATTTTCTGATATTGTTCGACGCACTTTTTTTACTTTGAAATAATTGTAATATTTTGCACTTAACTACGAATTGGATTTTGTAAAGTTTTAATTTTCAATTTGTATTTTGCATAAATCCACATTTTTAACTTTAAAATATCAAAATATTGTTATTTTTCTGTGGATAACACAAATTTATATCAAAAACATAAGTTAAAAAATTTTAACTATGTAATTTTACAATTTTAAAATATTGTTATAAAATTTTCTGCTATTGTAACTTTTTTAGTAATAACATCTTCTTTCGATTTGAAAAATAAAAACAATTATAAACTATCATTTGAAAAAAAATTGCAAACGTTATTGTAATTTTTGTAAATGAAAATTGTAAACTCAGTTGAAAATTGTAAACTGAGTAAGATTCATTCCCATGTACATACCACGAATCTATTTATATTTAGTGCTAAAATAATGTCTGGTCTTTTAGAAATGTAATTATTAATATCCTTGGTGATTATTTTTGTTTTAAAAATCATTTTTATTATGAAAACAGGGTTTTTTCATCAACATTTTGTAAAAACTTTTTTTGTAAAACCCAATAATATAAGTATTGCCATTGAATAAGAAAATGTTGCCATTTTTTGTATGACAAAAGTACAAAATTATTGTTTTCATAATAAAAGTGCAAGAAATATGTATTATTTTTTAAGTTTTGTATAATTTTGTGAATAAATTATTTTTAAGCCAAGGATATGTAAGTGAAAATGATTTTCAAAAATATACTTTTGGATTTCTGTAATAGTTGTTTTATTTATTTTTTTACGTTAAAAAAAATAGGGATATTAGGTAACAAAAAATTTAGTTTTCCCATACATAGATCTAGCTTATTACATAGATGATCTGAGAACCCAATACGTAAGGCCCTAATCTTCTGGTCATATCTCGTTCAACTTTAGAAATTTGTGACCTAACGCAATATTTTTTCTATTTTATTTTACTAAAAGTTGGAAAAAAAGACCGCAAAAGCACACGGTGACACTACTGATAATGGGCAGCGTTATCTCTTACCATCAGGAGATCGTCTTGCTCGTCTTCTTACTCTGTTTAAAAAAACAAACCTGGGCCTATTGGCTAATTCACACCCACTACGATTGATGACAACTTCAATGTACAGTCAACTACAAAGAGATGTAGGTATCCATGATAGTCTTACAAAATGAAGGAACTTTTAGTATGCAAAAATTATTTACCCTTCGTGACATTTTCAGTATCCACCAAATCTTATACTATATTCGATTCATTTTAAATGCTATTATTATGTATCACCTAAGGAAAAGTAGTGGGATACATCATTGTTGCATATTAAACGAGTCGATGATAATATAAAGTTTGATTGCTACTAGAAATGTCGCGAACCAAGAGTAGTTCATTGTGGCAAATGGAAATTTACTTCATTTTGTAAGCCTAACATGGATACATCTCTTTGTAGTTGACTGTACATGACCGCCTTTAATATGAGGAGGTTTAAGCAAGTAATGTACGCAATGTTGTCTGTGGATTCTAGTGTTTTACTTGTTGGGCGATAGCTAATAAATCCTTAGAATTCAAGTAAAATAAAACACCAAATTGCTTCATCAATTTATTGAATATTCTATATTAACATAAACTTATACTATATTATAATCTATAGATAACTTTATTCTTACATTATTAACAATTTTAACTGACTCGTTCAACCATTTAAGTTACTTTTGACATAAGTTTTGAGGCCATTTTTGATTATAGGTTACCATTTGACCATCATCTCGCTGATCTTGATAATGCGGTCGAAGATAGCATGTTAAACCTAGAAGGCGGGATAAATCCCTCCCTGGCTTCACTGAAAGTCATGCCGGAGACGGTCACAATGACCGCTTGGTTTTGTCCAGTGGGTGGTAACTAGCCACGGCCGAAGCCTACCACCAGTACAGCGAGTGGAAAAACCACACATACCAAAATATTCAATAACTTACAAAACTTAAAAACGTGCTGTCAAAAGCAAAATCAATGTACACGAATTATATTTTTTACTTTAAAAATAATACTTGAAAATAAAATATTTAATTTGTTAGGAATTTTTGAACAGAATGTCTGAGATTCATTTTTGAGATCAAGAACGATATGAATATTAAAATTCACGTTAATTTTATTAGTCGGGACTTGTTGCGTAAAGCCGCCTGAGCAGTGATGTGCAAACATTACTGTTCTTCGGTAGGAGGGCACTGTAGCTAGTGACATATCTTATGACTCATGAGTAAGCGTCGGTCCAGTCCACCTAGAATTTTACATCAATGTAAAATCCTAGGCAACACTACTAATTATAGGGTTTATTCCCTCTACGTCGAGTCCCGTTACGTCGAGCGACAAACCGAGTCTCGCTTTAATTCCCTCTACGTCGAGCCTACTGTTTTTGCCCCGCTTCTATTCCCTTTACGTCGAGTGCTAAAAATTTGTAAAAGTACAGTTAGCAAGAAAACTAAAATACCAAATTTTATTATATTAAAATAAATTATATTATTAAGTCGGACCTAGACAAAGTAGTCAACTACAAGCCTACTACTAGTACGATTCTATGTATAAGATAAAAGATAATATAATAATAAGTACCTCTCTTCTTTATTAATAAAAAACATCTCTAGACGTTCCTGGGCGCCTAGTACCGCTTAAGCTAAAATAAGTAATTATTAGGTTAAATAATCAAGATACCGGATACTAACCACTAATATAAAGTAAACATGAATGAACGAAGTAAGAAATAGCAATAAAATATAATAAGAACCTACCTCTCTTCTATAATATAAAAAAAAAACATCTCTTGACGTTCCTGGGCGCCTAGTACCACATAAGCTAAAATTAGTAAATATTAGGTTAAATAATCAAGATACCAGATACTAGCCACTAATATAAACATGAATGAACGAAGTAAGAAATAGCAATAAAATATAATAAGAACCTACCTCTCTTCTATATTAAAAAAAACATCTCTTGACGTTCCTGGGCGCCTGGTACCACATAAGCTAAAATTAGTAATTATTGGGTTAAATAATCAAGATACCAGATACCAACCACTAATATAAACATGAATGAACGAAGTAAGAGATAGCAATAAAATATAATATGTACCTACCTCTCTTCTATATTAAAAAAAAAACATCTCTAGACGTTCCTTGGTGCCTAGTACCACAAAAGCTTAAATGAGTAATTATTAGGTTAAATAATAGACATACGAGATACCAACCACTAATACATATAAAGTACCTAAATATGAATGAACGAAGTAAGAGATAGCGATATAATATAATAAGTAATAAGTACCTCTCATCTATATTTAAAAAAAACATCTCTTGACGTTCCTGGGCGCCTAGTAGCACATAAGCTAAAATGAGTCATTAAAGGTTAAATAATTAAGATACCAGGTACCAACCACTAATATAAAGGAAATATGAATTAACGAAGTAAGAGATAGCAATATAATAAGTACCTCTCTACTATTAAAAAAAACATCTCTTGACGTTCTGGGTGCCTAGTACCATATAAGCTAAATCAGTAATTTTAGCAAAATAAGCCAAATATACTGTCAATCTACTAACTATTTCTTACTACACTAAATTCATAATATAATGAAGTAAGAGTAGCATAGTAGCATATTATTATAAGAGTACCATCTATTTTTCCTTAAAAATATCTCTTAATGTTACTGGGCGCCTAGTACCTCAACGGCAAAAACGATCTAAAGGACTTTTTGTTTCTGACTGTACTTTGTGAAATTCGACGTAGAGGGAATAGAAAGCGTAAAAAGCCATATCTTCGGAGAACAATAGGCTCGAAAACTCGACGTAACGGGACTCGACGTAGAGGGAATAAACCTAATTATATACCGCACACCTAGTACAATACAGGGTCAACTCAAAAGGTATTTTTACAGCAATTGCAATTTTATTTATACTTGTTTAAGTTTGAAATTATAAAAAAATATTTTTTTGAGTTGGTGCTGTATTGATATGGGAGTGCGATATGCGTCTTGCTCGTCTTCTTACCTCGTTGTATAAAAAAAAGATATTTTAATATTAATTTTACGAAAACATACAAAACTAACCTCCACGTTTCGGCTCAGTTACATGAGCCGTGGTCACGAATGGACGAATTTATATGTGACCAGAGGGGCTATTGGCTAATTCTCACCCACTACGATTGATGGCAACTTCAATGTACATTGCTGCTTTTGATACTTTACTCATATTAAGGAGGTGGTTTAAGCAAGTAATGTACGCAATTTTGTCTATGGATCACCTCATTTCTGATGCGAGCCTTCAGAGAGACACCGAGCATAGCCCGCTCCATAGCATTAATTTATATCTATGGTTTTGTAAAACTTACATTAAAATAAATACCGATAAGTCCCGAATCATGAAATTAACATTTTTTTACATTTCATTTTGAAAATAAACATAAATAGCCTCAATTTTGTTTCAGTACAAATTTCTTTATATTGTGTATTTAATTTATTAATTATATAAAAAAAATAGAAGATTTTTAAAAAATGCATTATTGAATGAATAAGTGAATTTTAACTCCTTTCAAAGTAACTACACCTTTTAGTATGTTTTTCGTTTATTCCCAGTAATTCTTTTAGATAGTTCCTACAAAAGAACTAATGGGAAGAAACCTTTTTTTTATTTAGCATTTATGTCATAGAGATTGTGCTTTTTTAATATATTGTCTGGTAGAGTATTGTCTATGATAATCAGCTGCCTGCGTTCTATTTTTAAAGCTATTGAATATTTTTAATTTAACAATTTACACATTTTTTTTCTTAGTCTTATGAAGTTTAAAGCTTGGCAAAAAAACTCAAACCAGAGAGCATTTTAGCCATAGATTTAGGATTTT
Source organism: Hemithea aestivaria (assembly GCA_947507615.1). Classification (NCBI taxonomy): domain Eukaryota; kingdom Metazoa; phylum Arthropoda; class Insecta; order Lepidoptera; family Geometridae; genus Hemithea; species Hemithea aestivaria. The sequence continues at coordinate 10,696,291 of OX382350.1, read as the reverse complement.
AGTGGCCCTCAGATTATTCCTTGTTAAAATTTTATTTAAATAAACAGCGCGGAATTTAAGTCACTCGCTTCGCTCAGTAGTCTAGGAGCGTAGTGAGTGACTTAAAGACACGAAATGTCAAAAAAACTCTATAAGTAGATAAGAAGAATTTGACATAATATTTTGATCGTGTTGAACAAAAACATTTTTTTTGCCAAGTTCTAAACTACCAAACCATTTTCGGACAATCTCTAAGACTTACATAATTTAATAGTTTATTTTACCTTACTTAGCCCATAAATAACATACATAATTCATATGTATACAAAATTCCAATATAAAAAATATATATTAAATACAATTTTCAAACCAGGGGTTTTCCAATTAGTTTTTAAATGAATCACTTAGAACTAAAAAAAATTACAATTATAGTTTATGCATTTTAAAGATAGACAAGCTTTTTTAAAATGCATGTAACCGACTTAATTAGAGGAGGTTTTCAATTCAACATGTAATCTATTACTAATATCTTAAACGTGAAAGTTTGTAAGAATGTATAGATGTCTGGATGTAAGTTTGTTACTCTTTCACGCCTAAACGGGTGGACCGATTGAGCTGAAATTTGGTATAGAGATAGCTTAGACCCTGGAATAACACATAGGCTATAGTACAGCGGGTAAAACCGTTGGACGGAGCTAGTAAGAGACAAAATTTTGACCAAAACATCGAGAAAATATTCTCTATCCCGATTGTGGTATAAAAGGTCGATTTTTTCTTAACAAAATATTTCTTTTTTTCAAATGTGACTGTTCTACGATATCGAATTGATTACCTCCATTTTTAAAAGTCGGTAAAATTGGTTTTTAACATATTTTACTGACTAGCTTAAACTCGCTTCGCTTTCTGAATGAACGGTACAATTTTTTTGTGCCAAATTTGAACAAAATCCGTTCAGCTGTTTAAGTTTTGAGCTGTGCGTTGATGTTGATGGATCAGTCAGTCAGTCAATCAGTCACGTTTCATTAACAATTTAAACTGAATATTTCTCATGATAAAAATATACATACATTTTATATTTTACATATACATTTTAAAATATTAATACCACATATATTACAAATCATACAATTTCGTATTTTTTAAAATATTTTAACCACAATCATGCATATTAATAATTTAAAATATAATATATAGTAATAATAACAATGTTTTTTATACAACGAAGAAGACGAGCAAGACGCTCTCCTGATGTTAAGAGATAACGCTGCCCATAATCAGTACAGTGCCACGATTTCACAATGATGTAAAATTCTGGGTGCACTGCACCAACGCTTCTTCAAGAGTCACAAGATGTTAAGACTCTCATATTAAATTCAAGATTTGTTATATTACTATAATCTCATTTGATTCGTTTCCACACCAGGGATCACCAGGGGGGGGGTTCTTTACCATAACAGGGATGTTCAAAAAGTAAAAAAAAAAACGTGATGTAAAGCAAAAATGCGACCGTAAATGGTAGCATAATAAACCTAGAAGGCGGGATAAATCCCTGGCTTCACAGATGTTTAGAAAGGAGCTGATTCGTCTGTGTATCCAGTTGAATATCATCAGTATTTGGACAGAGGGCGGTTGGATTCACGCTCTAAATGATTATTATTGACATCCCTACAGATATTGTAATGTTTAGAAAGGGGCAGCTTCGTCTAGAGTGTGAAGAAAGTTGAATATCATCAGTATTTGGACAGAGGGCGGTTGGATTCACGCTGTAAATGATTATTATTGACATACTACAGATATTGTAATGTTTAGAAAGGGGCTGCTTCGTCTAGAGTGTGAAGCCAGTTGAATATCATCAGTATTTGGACAGAGGGCGGTTGGATTCACGATCTAAATGATTATTATTGACATCCCTACAGATATTGTAATGTTTAGAAAGGGGCAGCTTCGTCTAGAGTGTGAAGCCAGTTGAATATCATCAGTATTTGGACAGAGGGCGGTTGGATTCACGATCTAAATGATTATTATTGACATCCCTACAGATATTGTAATGTTTAGAAAGGGGCAGCTTCGTCTAGAGTGTGAAGCCAGTTGAATATCATCAGTATTTGGACAGAGGGCGGTTGGATTCACGATCTAAATGATTATTATTGACATCCCTACAGATATTGTAATGTTTAGAAAGGGGCAGCTTCGTCTAGAGTGTGAAGCCAGTTGAATATCATCAGTATTTGGACAGAGGGCGGTTGGATTCACGATCTAAATGATTATTATTGACATCCCTACAGATATTGTAATGTTTAGAAAGGGGCTGCTTCGTCTAGAGTGTGAAGCCAGTTGAATATCATCAGTATTTGGACAGAGGGCGGTTGGATTCACGATCTAAATGATTATTATTGACATCCCTACAGATATTGTAATGTTTAGAAAGGGGCAGCTTCGTCTAGAGTGTGAAGCCAGTTGAATATCATCAGTATTTGGACAGAGGGCGGTTGGATTCACGATCTAAATGATTATTATTGACATCCCTACAGATATTGTAATGTTTAGAAAGGGGCAGCTTCGTCTAGAGTGTGAAGCCAGTTGAATATCATCAGTATTTGGACAGAGGGCGGTTGGATTCACGATCTAAATGATTATTATTGACATCCCTACAGATATTGTAATGTTTAGAAAGGGGCAGCTTCGTCTAGAGTGTGAAGCCAGTTGAATATCATCAGTATTTGGACAGAGGGCGGTTGGATTCACGATCTAAATGATTATTATTGACATCCCTACAGATATTGTAATGTTTAGAAAGGGGCAGCTTCGTCTAGAGTGTGAAGCCAGTTGAATATCATCAGTATTTGGACAGAGGGCGGTTGGATTCACGCTCTAAATGATTATTATTGACATCCCTACAGATATTGTAATGTTTAGAAAGGGGCAGCTTCGTCTAGAGTGTGAAGCCAGTTGAATATCATCAGTATTTGGACAGAGGGCGGTTGGATTCACGATCTAAATGATTATTATTGACATCCCTACAGATATTGTAATGTTTAGAAAGGGGCAGCTTCGTCTAGAGTGTGAAGCCAGTTGAATATCATCAGTATTTGGACAGAGGGCGGTTGGATTCACGATCTAAATGATTATTATTGACATCCCTACAGATATTGTAATGTTTAGAAAGGGGCAGCTTCGTCTAGAGTGTGAAGCCAGTTGAATATCATCAGTATTTGGACAGAGGGCGGTTGGATTCACGCTCTAAATGATTATTATTGACATCCCTACAGATATTGTAATGTTTAGAAAGGGGCTGCTTCGTCTAGAGTGTGAAGCCAGTTGAATATCATCAGTATTTGGACAGAGGGCGGTTGGATTCACGCTCTAAATGATTATTATTGACATCCCTACAGATATTGTAATGTTTAGAAAGGGGCAGCTTCGTCTAGAGTGTGAAGCCAGTTGAATATCATCAGTATTTGGACAGAGGGCGGTTGGATTCACGCTCTAAATGATTATTATTGACATCCCTACAGATATTGTAATGTTTAGAAAGGGGCTGCTTCGTCTAGAGTGTGAAGCCAGTTGAATATCATCAGTATTTGGACAGAGGGCGGTTGGATTCACGCTCTAAATGATTATTATTGACATCCCTACAGATATTGTAATGTTTAGAAAGGGGCAGCTTCGTCTAGAGTGTGAAGCCAGTTGAATATCATCATGTTTCGTTCGTATTTGGAGAGAGGGCGGCCACGTTCGCGCTCTAAATCAGCTGCGGTTAGGGCTAGGTGGGCCGCTTCTGAAATGTGAAAATTGCTTGCTAAAGTTGGTGTAAATTGCTTGCTAAAGTTGGTGTAAATTGCTTGCTAAAGTTGGTGTAAATTTGTGAACGCACATATATCGCAGCCGAACGAATTGAATTTTAGATTTTGTATATTCTTCCGATTCGAACTTTTCATATACAGAACTAGCTTACACTCGCGGCTTTACTCGCGTGGCTAAATCCCTTCTTAGCGGAGGTCTACGTCATAAAACCTATCTGTGTTCCATAGATCAATCAGTCACTCTTTTCTTTTATATATTTAGAAGATTATATGAAAAAAAACCTCGTATACAGAATTCAAAATTCGACTCGTTAGGTGTGTTCGTCTCGTATGCATTCAGCGTTAGTTGACGAAAATTGTTACAATTTCCGAATATTGTTTTAGAGAAAATAGCTTTTGAGCAATCTGAAAAAATGCTGAGGAAATAGCGGACAGTATAGAGTCTTGTCTAAAATAAATATAATATTTTGTAGTAAATGTTTGATGTTTGGGTGAGATGGGGCGTCGATCTGGAGGATCGCTGGGAGTGATTGGAGGTAATGTGACCAGCCCATTGCCTCAGCTTGCAAATTCTTTCGGCTATTTTCTCTAAAACCCTGTATGATCTAACTAATATTATATTTGTGAAAGTTTGTAAGAATGGATGTCAGGATGTTTGTTACTCTTTCACGCCTAAACGGGTGGACCGATTGAGCTGAAATTTTGTATAGAGATGTAATAATACATAGGGTTACATAAGTAGTGCGGGTAAAATCGCTGGGCGCAGCTAGTGAACAGTTATACAATACAATACAAATATTCTTTATTGTGACCATATTAAATACATTATACAAAAAAATAGCTTATACATAATATTATGTATACAACGATTAAAACTAAATTTAGAATACTGGTCCACAATGGGCGGCCTTATCGCTTAAAGCGATCGCTTCCAGGCAACTGACTTTGCATGGAGAGATTGATTGAAAGAGTAGGGTGATATATAGTATAGGATAAGTTGAATTTATAAACATACACAAATATACATAAATAAATTAATATAAAATATTATACATAAATACATACATAATATACCAAATTTAATACACAATATGATTTTAAAATATATAAAATATTTTAAAATACATAATATTATAATACATACTAAATATACAAGTAATAACAAACTTTGTGACAAATAATAATTATTAAGTTAATGTACAATACATACCTGGATGCAGGAATTTAGTGGTGACAGTGAGCGGATGTGGCACCGCCAGCGACGGAGCCGCATTAGCCGCGCTCGCAGCCGCCTGCGACAATATATTATAGTTATTATTATATGACATGTTATATATTATAGTATTTATTATATTACAATATATTATACTATTTATTACTCCGACATTTTAAACAAGTGTAAAACTGTTTAAAGTCTGGAACGAAGTTCCTTATTGCGCGTTGTGAAAGGGGGCTAGACGGAAAAAAATCGTACGAAAAGTTGTCACGACACTTTTTGCTATAGTAAGCTATTGTAGGCTGTGCGGCGTGCGCATGTTTCTCTGTCTGTCTCTCTCTCTCTTTCTCTCTCTGTCTCTCTCTCTCTATCTCTTATAGAAAGCAAGCCAGATATTTTCATTTCTATTTCGCATTGAACAGTGTGGTGTCGCGACGATTATTTTGAGTGTATACAGGTTTAATACACTTGTTGCTATAGTAAGCTAGCTGTGCGGCGTGCGCATGTTTCTCTGTTTGTCTCTCTCTCTCTCTCTTATAGAAAGCAAGCCAGATATTTTCATTTCTATTTCGCATTGAACAGTGTGGTGTCGCGACGATTATTTTTGTTGAGTGTATACAGGTTTTTTGTAAATAATAAATCGTGTAAATCGTGGGAACCTCGTTCCATCCGGGTGTCCCTTGACACCTCTCAAGTTTTTTAAAAATGTATTTCCTTTCCCTGCTCGGTTGTCTGGAAGAAATCGCTATTATCAATAAGACCGCCAATTGTAACACTTCTTTCTGTGTAGTCTCAGTTCTAAGTTTATATTGTTGTATTTGTGTGAACAATAAAGAGTTTTCTATTCTATTCTAATAAACAGCATAAACTCACTTGTATTTACTTCGGCTTCATGCCGACCGTTTCGATCTTGTACGAGCGGAAGTAATGAGGGCATAGGCGGATTTAGTGGGGGCAGGGGGCCAAGCCCCCCCCCCCCCCCTCACAGAAGCGTTGTAGAGTTACGAATTTTGCACATATTTCATGGTCAAGATTATATTTTTTTCTCGACGACACTTATTATTTAGGATATTTGAAGTTTCCAACTGTTCAGAGCGAGCTAAACACACACTTTTCGTAGTAAAAATTATAATATTTTTGAAGTGAAAACTTCTTTAGCGGCGCTGAGCACTTTTTTTTGTATGGGTAAAACCTTTCAAACTCGCGTCAGGGTCACGTGATGCTGATCGAAAAAGCGTAAGATCGAGGGGAAGGGAGAGGAACTAGTATCTCCCACTCTTTCTACCGTGCCTGAGTGTGCTGCTCTGTTTAGGCGGCACAGGGGGCTTAGACAAGCGCGCGCCCGCCCGTAGCGACCATTCGCAATCGCTAAAAAATGTACTGATAGTATTTTTATACTTATAATTAAACACAACGTTAATATTGAAGTTTTCACTTCTGCCGGCACTCCCGGAGTGCTACCTTTTTTTTGCCTTTCTGTACCTAGTACTGTACTTTCTGTAGACTTCCTTTGCACTCGGTCGTCTAGGTGGGTACCCCAACAGTGCCAGTTATTCTACCGCCTGAGCAGTGTACTGCAAACATTACTGTGCACAGGTAGAGCACTGTAGCTAGTGAAGTTACTGGGCTGAAGAGTCTTAACATCAAATAACTCTCAAGTAAGAAGTGTTGCCGTTGCACCCAGAATTTTACCTTTGTAAAATCCTGAGTAGCACTGTACTAATTATGAGCAGCGTTATCTCTTACCATCAGCAGAGCGTCTTGCTCGTCTTCTTGCATTGTATAAAAAAACGGGTGAACAGATTGAGATGAAACTTGGTTTATTAGGTAGCTTAAACTCTAGAACACCTCGAGTTATAGATATTTTATGATATCCTTACCTCTAGCCTGTCCAGATTGAATTCTGACTGCGACATTCTCTCCAGCGCTCGATATGTGGTTAATAAACGACGCTTTATGTAGCTTTGGCGCACCTGAAATATATCATAAATAATAATAATAATTATTAGGGTTTATACTCCAACAGAACAGGTTACCCTACTCACACTGTCAGAGTCAAATCAAATCAAATCAAAGTATTTATTTGTAAGAGTATTGTACAGTCAACTACAAAGAGATGTATCCATGTTAGGTTTAAAATGAAGTATATTTTCATTTGCCACAATGAACTACTCTTGGTTCGTGACATTTCTAGTAGCAATCAAACTTTATATTATCATCGACTCGTTTAATATGCAACAATGATGTATCCCACTACTTTTCCTTAGGTGATACATAATAATAGCATTTAAAATGAATCGAATATAGTATAAGATTTGGTGGATACTGAAAATGTCACGAAGTAAGGGTAAATAATTTTTGCAAACTAAAAGTTCCTTCATTTTGTAAGACTAACATGGATACATCTCTTTGTAGTTGACTGTACATCAGTTGGAAAATAATATTATAAAGGTATCAAATACACTACCGGAGTTCCGGTGCACAAATATTAATTATATAAATTAGAATTCATGGAAGTTTATGAAATAAACATGCAATAAATGTATCACTTACACAATTGAATAAAAATTAATAATTCAAACACAAAATCATCATTTAAATAATAAAAAACAATACATAATTAGATGTCAAATCACAGACTACAGTAATGTCAAATGGAATTTACGATGTCAATGACTTTTTCAGTGTTGCCTGTGGAAAATTAAATATAAAATAATCGAATTAAAAAATCAAATCACAATTTATAGGTTGTGTGGCCAACCTATATGTTGCAGTTTCAGGTCGCCGAGATTACTATAAAGCTAATTATTATTAAGCTTTTATTCAGTTTCATATGTCACATTGTATGTAATACCTTGATTCGACTTTTTTTTAGATTGACTACACTTAGTGAATACAGTGAAATAAACAAAAAAATTGCGACATATTCGACTATATCTTTTGATTGCGTTGGCCTAGAATTTTAAATTTTTCACAGCTCCAAGAGCCAATGGACTTTAGTATTTCCTCTAAATTTCAGCTTGTTACCTCTACGTTACTGAGAAAAAGGGTCTTGACAGACAGACGGACGAACGGACAACAAAGTGATCCTATAAAGGTTCCGTATTTTTCATTTTAAGGTACGGAACCCTAAAAACTTAAAAATAAAAACACAATACAATTTCACGCCTGAACGGGTGGACTGATTGAGCTGAAATTTGGTATAGAGATTGCTTAGACCCTGGAATAACACAGAGGCTTAGTAAGGCGGGTAAAAGCAACGGTTTTACCCGGCAAAACAAGCTTTTATTATTACCATCCAGCACCAAAGTGCTCGTCAAGACGAATCAAAATGAGCCCAAACTCTATGAGGTTGTGTCGTTTAATTACGGAGTTTCTATGGCCACCTTCCAGCTCCATCATCAGATCAGTATGTCATAATAATATTGCATTGTCATCTGATTTATACATGCATGCAAAATTTCAGCTCAATCGGACACCGGGTAGTGGGTCAAATTAAACTTGCAAGATTTCATTACAGACAGACAATAGGTTATAGACAAATGAAAGCTTGTTTTTACCAAGTTTTGAAGTGAAACTTCTTTATCGGCGTTGGAAAAAATTTACCGTCACATTTTCGGTTACGCGTCACATTTCGGTTACGCGTCACATTTCGGTTACGCGTCACATTTCGGTTACGCGTAACATTTCGGTTACGCGTCACATTTCGGTTACGCGTCACATTTTTCAGTTACGCGCCATCTTTTGTTTCTTGCCCCTACCACGGTTGGTTAAGACGAAGAGTACTTTCAATTTCTCCAATGAACATGAATTTAAAAAATTTATAAATTTAAAATTTAAATTTAATTTAATTAAAGAAGTTTCACTTCTTACGTGTGTACACTAGTACACGCACACATTTTTTTTTTTTAAGTTTTCTTGTTGTGATATTAAGATAAGATAAGAAATTCTTTATTGATCCATATAAAGTAAATTTTACAAACAAAAATTAAAACTAAAGGTTCTTTTGGTACGTTGTATTAATATTTACCTTTTTGTTATCGCTAAGGAACGGTCTGTGCATCGGTTGTGAAGCTTGAGATCGTTGCGGTGATGGCAACTGGGAACCACCCACTGAAAATATTAAAACAATATTAATAACAAGGACCCGCGCGCACTTCGTTGGCCCTTTTTTTTTCTTTTTTTTTTGTGATGAAGTAGAAGACGAGCAAGACGCTCTCCTGATGTTAAGAGATAACGGCTGCCCATAATCAGTACAGTGTCACCTAGGATTTCACAATTATGTGAAATTCTAGGAGCACTGCACCAACACTTCTTACTCAAGAGTCATGAGATGTTAAGACTCTTTAGCCCAGTAATTTCACTAGCTACAGTGCCCTCCTACCGGAGCACAGTGATGTTTGCACATCACTGCTCAGGCGGTAGAATAACTGGCACTGTTGGGGTACCCACCTAGACGACCTCCTGCAAAGGAAGTCTACCCCCGGTAAAACCTAACACAAAATTAAAACGGCTGGGTGCAGGTTGACAATATCAATAATTATCCTACTTCTACTAATATTATACAAATTAAATAAAAAATTTAAAAAACCCCCAACGCAATACGTAATTCACCATTTTTCGATGGCGGCCATCTTGGATTTTAAATTTTATATAGTGGGCTGTATTCTACTCGCTAAGCCTTTCATTTGATACCCATATTGAGGGGGTCGTGGAAGAAAAAAGTAGTCCGCCATTTTGTAGCGGCGGCCATTTTGAATCGATTTCCACCAAACATGGCTAAGAACACTCTCGACTAACTCTACTTTCAAACAAAAAAAAACTAAATCAAAATCCGTTCATCCGTTCGGGAGCTATGATGCCACAGACAGACAGACCGACAGACAGACAGACACGTCAAACTTATAACACCCCGTCGTTTTTGCGTCGGGGGTTAAAAAACAAAAATAGTTCTAATATTGCACATCTAGTTTATTTAATTCAATTTTAATGATTATTATAGTAAATATTATTGCTTATAGAAATATTTTCAATTATGTAGTTTTTTTTTTGTATATTGATTAATTTTTGTATGTCAGCGAGAGCTGGCCAAACATGCTGAACTTACCTGTAACTTTACTTTACCTATTTTACCATGTTTGACACAAATAAATCCTTTCATTTCATTTCTAGATCAACAAAAATCTAGAAAGATCGGTATCAGATCAGTATTGCTGTGTGTTTTTATGTATATGTTTATATTAATTAATTATATAACAGTATTATATTGTTATGTATTGTATATTATATTATGATATATAACATATTAATTAATATAAATACATACCTGCAACCCAAGTGCTGCAAGAGCGTGAATTGGCGCTTAAAGTCAGGGCTTCCAACGCAGCGCACAACCCCACTTCCGACGTAGCACTGAAATAGGTATATTAGAATTATTCAAATAAATCAATATTTCAAACAGATATCAACGAGACTGATAAAATTTGCACAGTTTTACCGGGGGTAGACTTCCTTTGTAGGAGGTCGACTAGGTGGGTATCCCTACAGTGCCAGTTATTCTACCGCCTGAGCAGTGATGTGCAAACATTAGGTAGGAGGGCACTTTAGCTAGTGAAATCACTGGGCTGAAGAGTCTTAACATCTTATGACTCTTGAGTAAGAAGCATTGGTACAGTACTCCTAGAGTTTAAAATAATTGATATATATATATATATATATATACTAGCTTACCCGGCAAACGTTGTTTTGCCATATAAATAATTTCCTAGTAATTTCTAGTGTAGACAAAAAATAGCTTACTTATTGGAAGTATGTATGTATGTTAGAATTTGTATATTGTATGTATGTAAGAATGCGGTATATGCGTGAAATAAGCATTATTTTATGGAAATTTTTTTCATACAACCAATATTTCCATTGACATTTCAAAATAAAGATTCATAATGATTGATTTTTTGTAAACTATGAAAATCTTAATTGTTCAATTAGGTACATTTTTTTAATAAAATTAAATTAAAATTACATTTTTATAAAATCAACAACATTTTCGATATAAATAAAAAAAAAGTATACTTACAACACAAAATCCGTTGTTATTGGAAGCTCGTGTCACGTGTTGAGTACTTTTGAGGTTATAAAATCACTTGATTAACTAATCGTGCAAAATACACTCAAAATTGATAATTTAATTATTATTGATAAAATAGGAATGATTAAAAGTTAATATGAGAGTTACACTGAGATAGCAAAATAATAATTGTCAACGTTACTACTACACTTGATGCATAAACAATAATGATGGCCGACAACTGTGTAGGGAGTGAGAAAGAAAGGAGACCGGCTTCGTTCTCATCCCTACTCCGTGCTGTTTACTGGGTCAGAAGTGACACCTGTAGACATCTGGCGGGGATAACTAATTAAATGACGATTGATCAGTTTTCGACCGGAGAGGAAAAATGATTAAATTACTAAAATGGCTATTAAGAAATAAGGGTTGATCGTAGAAAGGTGAAAATTGAGGATTGTATGTATTTTTGTATGTTGTATCATAAAAAAATAGAAATTAAAAATTTTGTCTAAAAAATAAAAAAAAAATTAGGGGTGGACTACCCCTAACATTAAGGGGGATGAAAAATAGATGTTGGTCGATTCTCATAGATATCGGATAAGCACAAAAAATTTCATCAAAATCGGTCAAGCCGTTTCGGAGGAGTATGGCAACGAAAACTGTGACACGAGAATTTTATATATTAGATATATATATATCTTGGGCCTGTTGGATCAGAAAGTGTCGGTTACCGGGCACAATTGTATGCTCTTCAATTAGGCCCATAATCCTAAAGAGAATTTTAACGAAAATTTTATATGCCAGTTGGTGCCACTGTGCCACGATAACAGGAGGTCCATCCTAATCAGAGGGGTCACATCATCGTGGCCACCTGTGAGCCAAAAAACGACTTACGGATTTTCATTATTTTATGAAAATACGCGATATATTGATATTTTCGGTATATAAACTAGTTGAATAACATTGTATTGTCTCAAATTGCTTTAAATTTTGGAAAAAAACGAAACTCATGGGTATTATTGTCACAGTGAAGCAGTTTGACAAACAGCATAAACCGGCCACGCTGAAAGGGATGAAAAAAAAAATAGGTTCTCCTTTTTCTTCACACAGAATTTTCCCTATTGCCATCACACTCACACATAAAATGACTACTTCTAGTTGTATTACTTCTGTGATCCTAATCTATAAATCTATGATACAGATAACTTTCGGTGTTTGTCTATGAATGTTATCAATTAAAAAAATTGAAGATTAATTTTTTTGAGCGGATGGCCGATGGGGTCAAAAAGTGCTCGAGTGGAGACCACAGACTAGCAAACGCAGCGTAGGACGTCCACCCACAAGGTGGACAGACGACCTTATGTCGGTCGGCTGCAGACGCTGGATGCAGGTCGCTTCCAACTGGTACATATGGAAGTCCAAAGGGGAGGCCTGTGTTCAGCAGTGGACGTCTTACGGCTGAGATGATGATGATGAAGATTAATTTTCCGGACCTGATGTCTCAGTACTGCCTCCTAGTGGATGTTTTTCAGAAAACCCTAATTGAAGAGCGTTTTAACATTCCCCCACCCCTCACTCACCCCCTCACGTGCAGTGGAGCGGGGTTGATTGTCACATCGCCGGCGGAGAAGCATCGCCGGAGCCCTAGCTGCGCGCACAGGGCTCCGCAGCCGGCCAGCAGCGACCGGCAGCTGTCCGCTTGCAGTGGTAATGTTGAACCGCGTCTGTGAAGTCAATTTGTTTCTTAAAATCTTCTCTATCTTACTAACATTATAAACGTGAAAGTTTGTAAGAATATATGGATGTCTGGATGTATGTTTGTATGTTGTTCACGTCTAAACAGGTGGACCAATTGAGCTGAAATTTTGTATAAAGATAGCTCAGACCCTGGAATAACACATAGGCATATAAGAACAGCGGGTAAAACCGCTGGGGGACAGCTAGTATGTTTCATTCGGTACATTTAGACATGTTTTGTGACAGAAAGTTAAAATGCTAACTCAGCGCCATCTAGATTATAACGCGAAAGCCTAATATTAACAAATTGGTCCACAATGGTCCAACCTTTGTATGGAAAAGTTGATTGAAAGAGTAGAGTGGGTGGGAATGGGTAGTGGGGGATATATACTTACTTAACATTCTTGCTGTCTGGATTAGGACTGGCTACCCTAAGCGATGGATCTGGCCCTTGACCTGCCTAGAAAAAGAAATTAAAAACTTCAAAATTCGTGTATTTTTTTTTATTATCTAGAGTACATCAATATCAATTATAATATATATAACGATCTAGCCTTAACTTAGGCTAATAAGTAATTTACATCTAACTTAAACTGCTACATAGACTAAAACTAAGAATGTGTCCATTAAGACTTTTCTTATTGTCTATAATATTGGGGAAGACATTTTGTTCATGTGTTCTTTATGCATATGTAGCAATTACACCACTATACACTATTCACGGCACTTAAAAGGTTTTGATTGTTTTTAGAATTTGTGTAATTTGTAGAATTTATTTTACTTTATTAGCTGCATAGAAAAATACAATAATGCCAGAATTACTTGGCCAATTAATAACAGTAGAAATAGATGCCTACGACTAAAATTATTAGGACATCAGTTTTATGTCACTAGGTATTCTAACTGTCAACAACGTAAAATTGCGCTCTGCGACAATTTCGATAAAAATATAGTGTTAATTCATACTAATAAGCATAAAAGTAGTGTTAAAGTGTAGTTTAGTGAACGAGCTGGCCCTGGAAGTGCGGGATAGGCTGGGGACCAGCGGGATTCGGTGTCTTAGTGTAAAAAACAGTGAACACAAAAAAAACTAACTTTCACCCAAAAGTTTTCGATTTTAGTGTTTTGTATTTACGCAAAAAGTTTCTCATAATAAACATTGAGTGTTATGCGTGCAAATACAGCTAAATAACGAAAAAAGAACTTAAAAATAGTGCAATTCTAGACAATTTCTATCTACCCTCAATCTATATTTTATTTTTTAAAAACTAAAATATAACTGAATATTTTATCAAATTAATCAAAATAGGAGTATGAAGTCGTCATTCCAAATAAGCAAAACCCCTTAAAATGGGAAATAATGAAAATAATGCCCAAGCCGACAAAAATAAAAACAAAAAGCTAGTCCAGCAAATATTCCATCAAGGATTATTTTTGTCAGATCAAAGTACTTCTTCTGCCAACATAGAGCCAGAAATATATCAAACTCCAATGAAATCGCCAAAAACCAAGGAATGGACAGATGTCTCACGGAAAAGGATGCGTAACAGCCCCAATGATTTTGGTGAAAACAAGCAACCTAAAACTAAATACTGGCTTAGACCTACTGGGCCTGAAATTCCGACACAAAACAGCTTTGACCTTTTGGATGAAGAAGTAGTTGAAATAAAAGAACAAGATCATAAAATTCCTAAGCCCCCACCTATATTCGTCTCAAATGTGGGAAATATTAACCCACTAATTACACTCCTGAATAATGTAGCCAAAGATGAATTTTATATAAAAATCCTTAGTAGTGATCAAGTCAAAATTCACCCCAAGTCACCCGAAGCATACACACACATCATAAAGAACCTAGAAGAAAAGAATACTGAATTTCACACATACAAACCTAAACAGGAACGGAGTTTCAAAGTTGTGCTGAAAAATCTCCATTATTCTACAGATGTACAAGACATTGCAAGGGAACTCAAAGCCATTGGCCATGAAACTACAAATATATGGAATATAAAACACAGGGTAACCAAGAAGCCACTACCACTGTTTACTGTGGAGTTAAAGCCGGCTAATAATAATGCTGAAATCTACAAAGTAGAGTTCCTACTTAACTGCCGAATTAAAATCGAGCCACCCCAACCTAAAAATGAAATACCTCAATGTTCCAACTGCCAAAGATATGGTCACACAAAAAGCTTCTGCCACCATAAACCTCGTTGCGTCAAATGTACGGGTTCTCACAGTACTACTCAGTGCCCAAGGAAGGAACGCTCGAATGATGTTAAGTGTGTGCTGTGTGAAGGTAATCATCCGGCAAATTATAAAGGATGCTCGGTTTATAAGGAACTCCAGAAGGTTTCCTTCCCAAGCATGAGGAAATTTAAACCAGCCACAAACAATCAGCCAAGGTCATCGGGCCAGCAAGAAGCTGCTATCACTGAAACGCAGCAGGCCAGCCAGATCGTAACTGCCCGGCGCCAACAGGGCCCTGCACAGTCAGTTGAACAGCCGGGAAGTTCTGATACCAAAACATACTCAAAAGTTGTCAAAAATATCATACCAGCAGAAGAGATGCCAGTACCACAAAACCCAAACGCCAATTCACCATCGAGCGACATACAGGAGCTCAAACAAATGTTGAAGGAATTAATGGACAAAATGGGTGTAATGCTGAATCTTTTGTCCGCAATCGTCTCACAGTGGACAAACAAATCACACTAGTGATTTGGAACGCTGATGGGCTACCTAGACATGATCTAGAATTAAAAGCATTCCTTGCTAGTCAAAAAATTGATATAATGTTAGTGTCAGAAACACATTTTACCTCAAAAAGCTACATGTCCATACCTAACTACAACATATACCACACAAATCACCCAGATGGAAAAGCGCATGCAGGCAGTGCTATTATAATAAAGAAAACAATCAAACACTTTGAAACTAATAGTTATTGTAAAGACTATATACAAGCTACAAACATCGTTGTGGAAGATATGATGGGTCAACTAACAGTATCTGCAATTTACTGTCCACCAAGACACACACTCAAACAGGACCAATATCTGGAATTTTTCAATAGCCTAGGTAATAGGTTCATTGCTGGTGGGGATTACAATGCAAAGCACACTATCTGGGGGTCACGTCTAATCACAACAAAGGGCAGAGAACTTAATAAAGCCATCCAGACACTTAATCTGAATGTCTCCTCACCCAGTAGTCCAACCTACTGGCCAAGTGACATTTCTAGAATACCAGATCTAATAGACTTTGCTGTGTACAGAGGGATACCAGCAACTAAAATCACAGCGAAGTGTCTAACAGACCTATCGTCGGACCATTCGCCAGTATTAATTACTATTAATAATAATATTGTACCAAGGTCTCTTCGCTGTGTTCTGCATAATAGTAAAACAGACTGGAACATGTATCAGGATCAACTCGAAACCACTCTGAAAAATGATATCAGCTTAAAGACTGAAGAAGAAATAATACTAGCCGTAGAACATTTCAACACTTGTATTCAGAGTGCTTCGTGGAGTTCGACGCCTATAACCAACAGACAGGATGATATATCTAAAAAGGTACCCCTGTCATTAAAAGAACTGATCAGAAGGAAAAGAAATCATCGGAAATTATGGCAAAACCACAGATCGCCACAGCATAAAAATATTCTTAATAACGCAATAAAAAAACTTAAAATATCACTGAAGGAACACGATGATACCATCACACAAAATCGTCTGCAGAACCTCGACACCACAGCAGCGACAGAATATTCTCTCTGGAAAGCAACCTCAAAAATCAATAAAGCGATAAAAAATAATCCTCCCATAAGAACTAGCAGTGGAAGCTGGGCGAGAAGTGATAAAGAGAAAGCTGAGACATTCGCCATCCATCTCAGCAAAGTCTTTACACCAAATAGCAGAGAAATCACTGAAGAAGCAGAGAAATTCATTAACGAAATGCTTGCGGCTACACACCAGTTAGACCTGCCCATTCAACCCTTTACCAAAGGAGAAGTAGCAAATATGATCAAGATGCTGCATAATAAAAAATCGCCAGGGTATGACCTAATAACAGGGAGATGCTTAAAAGAACTTCCAAAAACTGGTGTTACTTTTCTAACACAACTTATGAATGCTGTACTAAGATTAAGCTTCTTTCCGCCACAATGGAAAGTAGCTACTATAATAATGCTGAACAAACCTGGAAAGGCTCCACAAGAAGTGTCCTCGTACAGACCAATAAGCCTCTTGCCCATTACATCTAAGCTGTTTGAAAGGCTTTTTCTTAAACGGTTACTACCTATCATAACGGAAAGGCAGCTTATACCATCACACCAGTTTGGATTTCGGCAACGTCATTAAACCATAGAACAAGTTCACCGTTTAGTGGAAAAGATACGTGATGACTTAGAAAATAAAAAATACTGCTCAGCTGTGTTCTTGGACGTAACCCAAGCTTTCGACAGGGTATGGCATGACGGCCTACTTTATAAAATCAAATCAACACTTCCAACAACTATATACACTCTAATCAAATCATATCTAACCGATAGACATTTCATGGTGAGACAGGGAGAGCACACAACTAATCTAAATATCGTCAAGTCTGGTGTCCCACAGGGAAGTGTGTTGGGACCCATCCTATACACACTATTCACGGCTGACTTACCAGTGAACAAGCATTCAACTGTAGCTACTTATGCAGATGACACTGCTATTATGACATCTCATACGGATCCCATCAAAGCGTCGCAGTTGCTGCAATGTGACTTAAACTCAGTGGAGAGCTGGTTAAACGTATGGCGCATTAAAGTAAATGAAACTAAGTCTGCCCATGTTACGTTTACATTAAGACGTGATACATGTCCGCCAGTACAAATGAATGGAAATCCAATACCACAAAGTGAGGTAACAAAATACCTAGGACTACACCTGGATAGAAGGCTCACATGGCAGAAGCACATCATGTCAAAAAGGAAACAACTCAGTCTCAAGCTACGCCAATACCAATGGCTACTTGGTGAGAAGTCAAAATTGAGTCTAGAAAATAAACTGCTTATATACAAAGCAATCTTAAAACCAGTTTGGACCTATGGCATCCAACTTTGGGGAACAGCATCAAAAACCAACCTCAGCATCTTACAACGATTCCAATCCAAAGTGTTGAGAATGATCGCAAATGCTCCCTGGTATGTCAAAAATGAGAGACTACACAAGGACCTAAACATACCAACAGTAGAAGCAGAAATAAAAGAAAATGCCACCAAGTACCAAAAAAGGTTGTCTTGTCACCCAAATGATCTGGCAAAAACATTAATGTCAAGAGAACCTCTTAGAAGACTCAAACGAAAAATCCCTCAAGACCTAACAAAATAAATGACCATGAAGAAGGATGGGCCAATGGGCACATTCCTTACAAGACGTGCTATACTGCAACAGCTACAAACAAAGCTCATTGTCTCCAAGAGACAGATTGCCTTGGAAAAAGAATAAAAAAAAAAAAAAAAAAAAAAAAAAAAGGTATTCTAAAATCTTTAAAACTATCCAACAGATTTTGATACGGTGTTCTATATTACCTTACAAGCGAGCAGCCGGAGCACGCGAGCATCGCTGGCAGCCGATGATACACTGAACAGGGACAGGTCAGTGGTGACGGACTCATGGGACGGCGAGCGAGGGACTGTGCCCCTCCACTGCTCGCCGCACCACATCTCAACTGGAATCATAAGTTATTGGACATTAGAACTAAAGAAGCAAAATAATTTATAGTTGGAGCTGCTTGGTGACATTACGGACATATATTACACTCAATTACTATCATTATAGTTATTATAATAACTATCATCAGAACGAAAGAAAGTAAGAAAATACATTTATTTGCACACATATGTACATTACATACTGGGAGTATTATTAAATTAAACAAGCTATGAGGCTTAGTAAGTAGGCAATGTATGCCACAAAATGGTCCCAACTCAGCATATTGCAGGCTGTGAACAGCCAACACTGGTCTTCCGTTGGTACTGTTAGATGGCATCATACATTAGTGGTTATGATCACCATTGGACTCATCTGCTAGCATTTTCTAAGGGTTACACATTTTACACACCCAATATGTCATTCAAAGTCAATTTAATGAACTGTTTCCTATTTAATTTATGTCACTAGCCAGTAGAAAAATTTGCCTGACACAGTTATTAGTGCAATGACTGTGAATAATTTTAAAATTATACTTTTTTTAAAGCAGACTATAAACAAGCGTTTGACCACAATCTCACCTTTTGGTAAGTGACGATGCAGTAGAAGTTGTAGCATGATTGTTCTAAGAACCTTTTCACTCTTGATTTGAACAAACCGATGTTACAGCATTCGGAAAACACAGAGTGGTAGCGAGTTCCATAGCTTCGCCATTCTCATATTGAAAGACGAAGCAAATCGCTTCGTCTGAGCTGTTGGTATGGAGTCAACAAACATTTAAGGCATGCACGGATTAGCTCACAGAGCTGCCTGTGTGTGTGCATTGTTAAATAATAATAAAGTCAATTTAGTGAACTGTATCCTCTTTAATTTATTTCCACGGATTGAATTTAACTACCGTTTGGATTTCTTCACTAAATTTAAGATTTTACTACTGAAAGCCGCAGTTTCAACGTATTTCGGTAGATTATACGAAATATTATAATATTCGTCTCTAACCAACATAATAATCAACTCGCCAATATTTATAAGTAAAAGCAACACAACTAAAATAGAAAATATCATTTTTTCTCTAAATTCGGCCGGCGCAGATTTGCATAATTCTTACGACGTCATTCTTTAGATATTAATAACGTGATAAGTATTTTAAATAAAATCTATGCGATTCTAAACACTTTTAAACTCTTTAACAACGATATTGAACAGTAATTCAACATTTTCATGGCTAAAAATCAACGAAAACATGACTGCGAAAATCAAAACATGAGCGACGCGGAAATGTATTCACAATTATTACGTAAATAAACAAACTCACCATTTACGTTGGGCTCCACGGTGAAAGGATTATCACTACCGCACAAGAAAAATAGCAAGGAAAACTTTTCCTACCTATTACACCATTTGTTTTAGAAAAATATGCGAAAATTGCGATTTTTCCGCAAGATAATCGATGGCCGGCCTATAAAAATTTTGAGTTGCCATTAAAAAAATTTGAAAGCTACTAAAATTTTGACTATTGACCAGGCGCGGATCCAGACCATAATTTTGGGGGGGGTTTTTTTTTCAAACTAAGAATTTTTTTGGAGACTGGTTTCAGCGTAGTCTTGAAAATCATACATTTTTCAGTACGAATGATGCGCGTTTTGCTTGCTCCGAGAGGCAAGGAAACTAAATATTCTTATTTATAAAAGCGCGAGCACCTCGCTGCGAGTGCCGAGAAAATTTTGAATTTTTCAGCACGAATGATGTGCGTTTAGCTTGCTCCGAGAGGCAAGGGAACTAAATATTCTTATTTATAAAAGCGCGAGCAGCTGCTGCGAGGGCCGAGAAAAATTTGAAATTTTCAGCACGTATGACGTGCGTTTAGCTTGTTTCGAGAGGCAAGGAAACTAAATATTCTTATTTATAAAAGCGCGAGCAGCTCGCTGCGAAAGCCGAGAAAATTTTGAATTTTTCAGCACGAATGATGTGCGTTTAGCTTGCTCCGAGAAGCAAGGAGACTAAATATTCTAATTTATAAAAGCGCGAGCAGCTCGCTGCGAGTGCCGAGAAAATTTGGAATTTTTCAGCACGAATGATGTGCGTTTAACTTGCTCCAAATGGTAAAAAAACTAAATAATCTTATTTATAGATCGCGAGCAGCCTTGCTGCGAGCGCCGAGAAAAATTGGAATTTTTCAGCACAAATGATGTGCGTTTAGCTTGCTCCGAGTGGCATGGAAACTAAATAGTCATATTTATATTAAAGCGCGAGCAGCTCGCTGCGAAAGCCGAGAAAATTTTGAATTTTTCAGCACGAATGATGTGCGTTTAGCTTGCTCCGAGAAGCAAGGAGACTAAATATTCTAATTTATAAAAGCGCGAGCAGCTCGCTGCGAGTGCCGAGAAAATTTGGAATTTTTCAGCACGAATGATGTGCGTTTAACTTGCTCCAAATGGTAAAAAAACTAAATAATCTTATTTATAGATCGCGAGCAGCCTTGCTGCGAGCGCCGAGAAAAATTGGAATTTTTCAGCACAAATGATGTGCGTTTAGCTTGCTCCGAGTGGCATGGAAACTAAATAGTCATATTTATATTAAAGCGCGAGCAGCTCGCTGCGAGCGCCGAGAAAATTTTGAATTTTTCAGCACGAATGATGTGCGTTTAGCTTGCTCCGAGTGACAAGGAAACTAAATATTCTTATTTATAGAGCGCGAGCAGCTCGCTGCGAGCGCCGACAAAATTTGGAATTTTTCAGCACGAATGATGTGCGTTTAACTTGCTCCAAGTGGTAAAGAAACTAAATAATCTTATTTATAGATCGCGAGCAGCTCGCTGCAAACGCCGAGAAAATTTTGAATTTTTCAGCACGAATGATGTGCGTTTAGCTTGCTCCGAGAGGCAAGCAAACTAAATATTCTTATTTATAAAAGCGCGAGCAGCTCGCTGCGAGCGCCGAGAAAATTTGGAATTTTTCAGCACGAATGATGTGCGTTTAACTTGCTCCAAGTGGTAAAGAAACTAAATAATCTTATTTATAGATCGCGAGCAGCTCGCTGCGAGCGCCGTGAAAATTTTGAATTTTTCAGCACGAATGATGTGCGTTTAGCTTGCTCCGAGAGGCAAGGAAACTAAATATTCTTATTTATAGAGCGCGAGCAGCTCGCTGCGAGCGCCGAGAAAAAAATTGAAATTTTCATCACGTATGATGTGCATTTAGCTTGCTCCGAGAGGCAAGGAAACTAAATATTCTTATTTTTAAAAGCGCGAGCAGCTCGCTGCGAGGGTCGAGAAAATTTTGAATTTTTCAGCACGAATGATGTGCGTTTAGCTTGCTCCGAGTGGCAAGGAAACTAAATATTTTTATTTATAGAGCGCGAGCAGAATCTTTCAGGATGAATGATCCGAGTTTTGCTCGCTCTGAGCAGTATGAAAATTAAATATTAATATTTATAGAGCGGGTGCAGCTCGCTGCGAGCGCAAAGACTTAGCTGCAAAGACGACGTAAAGCGCGAACAGCTTGCAGCAGTTAATATAATCCAACTAATCCCAAATATGAAAGGCACTGTGCAGTTTGCTACGAGAACCTACGGATAATTCGTAGGCGAGAACCGAAAAAAAGTAGCTTGGTAAAAAAAAAATTAAAACAGCGAAACAGTTTTATGAACTTGTACGTAAGCTTGCAGCTTAGAGAAAATGTCCTAATTCTAACTGTGAAAGTAGCGTAAAACCAGTTCATATGATCGGATTTTTTTTCCGACTAGGATTTTGGGGGGGGTCATGACCCCCTTGACCCCCCCCCCCTGGATCCGCGCCTGCTATTGACACTAGTTACGCCCCGCGATTTTGACTGCTTCATAATATTAACTTAATCTCGTTTAATTTGTTAAATCAATACAATAAGGCAAATCAAATATTTAAAAACAAGACTCATAGAGTTAACGCAATATAAAAATATCGGATAATACATAACCAGTAACCAGCGCTCACGTTTACGATAAAGAGGGAAAATTGTCCACTTGTTAAACTCGGCGTTGACTACCTTCCAGACGCCAAATCTGTAAAATATCTAGGTTTCAACCTAGATAGAAGGCTGACTTGGAATCTCCACATTAAAAAGAAAAGAGATGAAATAAATCACAAAATTCAGAAACCTTTACTGGCTAATGGGCAGAAACTCAGCCTTATCAGTTGACAACAAATTACTGTTATACAACTCTGTCTTGAAACCTTTCTGGACCTATGGTATTCCACTTTGGGGCTCCACCAGCAAAAGTAACATAATGAGCACAAAATAACATCCTTCGTACCATCACAAATGCTCCTTGGTTCTACAAAACAACAGATATACAAGAATATCTTGGAGTGTCAACTGTCCAATGTGAAATTGAGAGGCTCAAACAAAAATATGCTGAACGTCTATCAGTGCATCCCAATATTCTTGCGACTGAACTCTTAAATCAGTCGCCAACACCGAAAAGACTCAAAAGAAAAGATGTTTGGTAATGAGCCAGAGGAGGCGCTGGCCTCCTCGCCTCTCAAGACAATATTTAGAGAACATATTAGCTTATAGTCTGGCGACTGATTGCTGATGGAAATATTATTTAAAAAAAAAATGTGATATGTGAAAAAAATGTGATTTAGTGATGGACTAAAAACTTAAAATCCGTCAAAGAAACGCTGGCGTGTTGTGGCCGTAGCATGCCACACGGAATCCCGACAAAACTTCAAGATTAGAACAGTCATCCCTTACATTCACAAAAGTACAATGTATGGGATGACAGTTCTACTCTTGACATTTCACCGGGATCCCGTATGGCATACTACGGGCCTTGGTGTATTTTTCAAAAAATCTGAATTTTGACAGCTGCAGCTAGCGGCTTGAAAGCTAGGAGTCGCTTTGACACGAATTCGCTCGTGAAAAACCTCTAAAAATGTATGCTTCTAAACAATAAAACTACTACCCAATATCATTTCACTTGAAACTACATTACAATAAAGCAAAAAAACTGTGATTCTACTTTTCTTTACTACCAAACAACCTACACATCAAGAACCATAATTTAAAAAAAACTCATCAAAAAGTAGAATTTTATTAGCTTGGCAACACTTAAATATGGTGCGTTCAAAATGCCGTGATTTTCTTTGACTCTTAGTTTCTGTAGGTATTTTAAAATTAATAATTAGGCTAAAATTGTTTTAAAACAAAAACATTTTACAGTAATGTATGTCATAATCTTCTGTAGAATAGATATTATTTGTTTGAAGCAAAGTTTGAAGTAATAATAGTAGAAAACTTCCGCGCCTTTTAATAGTAGGTAGGTACAAATGAATTTAACTTTTGAACATACTTTGCGATTTTTTCACCGACTACGCCAAAAAGGAGGGATTATAAATTATATGGAGTAAAGGCACTATCTATAATAATTTATAAGTAAAAAGATAGATGGGTATTGGTTACATAAAACTTTCATTTTATGCACGCGAACTAATAAAAAAAACTCCACCATTAGCCATTAAGTGTACCTATTCATTTTATTTAAGTAAATAATACAAACATTATTTTAAATAATAATATAATATTTTTTTAATTAATAGTAGATAATAATTGAAATAACAATAAATTAATGAATAATAATAATTTTAGAGAAACCCCTGCGGATGACACATGTTTACAATACCTACTTATTACTTATGTACTATGTTTCTAACTAAAATTATCTTACTGACACAGTGTAAAGTGATCAGTACATATATATACGGTTTATAAGGACAAGGAAATTTAGCAATAATTAAATATGCCAAGCGCTATTCGGGCTACCGGGCTACGCGCATCCGTAGTGGGTATCTACTGGCAAATCGAATAATATCTGCCTTTACTTGGACGTAGTTAAACGAAAATGTTCCAATCCACAGGGGGGTCAATCTGAGAAAAATGCACTTTTGTATGTTTTAGCCGTACACTTTTTTGTTTTAAACTGTATAATTAAAAACTGTGAGTTTTATTGTAAGAAAACAAAATATTTATTTCATTTACGGAGTACGGCTAAAACACAAAAGTGCATTTAAATCAAATTGACACGCCTGTGGATTGGAACATTTTCGCTTAACTGCGTCCACTTTACAGACGAAACTATAATGTTTCCTTGGACTACGGCAGCCTAAAATTGAATTATAATTAAAACAATGAAAATTGGTTGACCAATTGAATAAAATTTGTTATCAAAATTTGAGCAGTTTCCTATTTGTTTTTGTAGTAAAAGTGCGTTTTGCTGGGTGTTTTGAAAACAATATTGAATTCCAAAATGTTTTTTATACTTAGCGTTTTACCTACTTGGTTTTACAATGCCATGCGACGCTCTTAATTTGGATACTAAATTTATTAATTACTTAATTTTAAAAAATGTTATAATATGTAAAAGTCATGTTATTAAACTTCATCCGAGGTTTAATAACATGACTTTTACCTCGGATGAAATAGCCACAATAGGCTAAGAACTCGTTGTAACACGTGTTAATAATTAGGTATTGGCAGTTCTCAAGATTGGTTCTTATTTTCTAATTTAGTATTTTTAACAAATGCAGACGAATTTGCAATCACAGTAAAATTTATTCCTATTAATTTTTCATTATTTTCGTGTTATTGTTGTTGCATAGCCTTAAGCTTTTTTTTTTGTTAATAATAATATTTTAGAGAATATAATCAAAACAAAAGTAGTTAAATTAATAAACATTAAAAAATGTTTGCATGAAAGAAAAATTCAAGTTGTGCTTCTTAAAATACGATATCCACTGTGGCAGCTACTTACCGTTCGGTACGATTTTAAAATTAAAAACTTCAGTGCGCATGTGTGAGTGAATGTCTATGTGTGCGTACGTTCAATTATGTATGTATGAAGGGTTATTGTGTGTGTCAGCTGTTTTGTTGTGTGAGTAGACAAGAATAGTAAGGATAGGGTGACATTATTTTATAATAAGAACCACTAGGACCCGCGCGCACTTCGTAGCGCCGAACAGAAAATAATTAATTATATATCAGTGTTTCTGTATTATATTATACACGAATTATACATATAATCGTTCCTCTTAAATCACTCTACACATTTAAAGTGCATAAATAGTATCCATTGCGTAGTTTAATAGATCTAACGTAGGGTCAGACTAAGACAGACAGAAAAGCGACTTTGTGTTACCTACCTACATACTTATTTTAGCGGTTGGCCGAATGATCCTATATGTAAGTATTTCGTTTTTTGAAGTGAAAACTTCTTTAGCGGCGCTGAGCACTTTTTTGTATGGGTAAAAACTTTCAAACTCGCGTCAGGGTCACGTGATGCTGATCGAAAAAGCGTAAGATCGAGGGGAAGGGAGAGGAACTAGTATCTCCCACTCTTTCTACCGTGCCTGAGTGTGCTGCTCTGTTGATGGTGTAAAAGTCGTCGAAATTATGGATGGAAGTTGATTTTTCTGAGAGATAAAATTTAATGTAATATATAAATAACGATATAATATTATAAATAACAACATATAAATTGTCATATTTGTGTACGATAGCGCAATAAATAAACATTGTATTCTACCTCATAAATGATAGTACTTTTATACTTATAATTAAACACAACGTTAATTATTGAAGTTTTCACTTCTGCCGGCACTCCCGGAGTGCTACCTTTTTTTTCCTATAGAGGTACGAAACCCTAAAATTAATGATTTTGTGCCATAAAAGTAGAGTTTTTCAAAGTTGGTTTGAAATTTGACGTGACAAAAGAGATTTACTGCGAATTAAACTTTCAATATTTTGGATTTCTCAAATTACGTTCTAACCACGTTGGGTTGTCTGTAAGAGAAATCCCATTTAGGACCGCCGATGTTATCCTGTGTCCTGTAGAAACAACATAATAAAGTAATGTCCACACTAGTACAACATCCCAGTCGCATATTGTACTTGATTGTGGTGCGCGTGTCGGTGCCCGGAATGCAAACTAAACTGAACAGGGTTGTCGCACAATATTATTATTATTATTTACTTATCATCATCACAGCCGTAGGACGTCCACTGCTGAACATAGGCTTCCCCTTTGGACTTCCATATTATATACCGGTTGGAAGCGACCTGCATCCAGCGTCTTCCGGCGACCTTTAAAAGTTTGTCTGTCCACCTAGTGGGTGGACGTCCTACGCTTCGATTGCTATCCCCCCATACCCCATATTTACGTGTAATTTAACATATTTTTCCTATTCATCATAGCTTTTGACTACGATCTCGCCTAATGTGAAGCGGTTAGATGTTAAGTATTGCGGCCGAAGATGGTAGTAGATTAAATTCAAACTCAAAAGGCGGGATAAATTCCTCTCTGGCTTTACTGAACATTGAACATCATGATATAATTAACCGCTTGGCGACACGGTTTTGTCCAGTGGTGGTAGGTAGCCACGGCCGAAGCCTACCAACAACAAAAATTTGAATTTAAATAATGTAATATAAAATAACATACCTGTTCCCCTAACAAAAACTGTCCAAAAAGTAGCAATTTTCCTCATTATATTGCCTTGCCCTAATGTTCGCAAAAGTATAAAATTCGTCGAATATCTCGTTCGAAAAGCACGTAATAATTGATAGTAGAGACGAAATTTTTAAAACACACAGAGGCAGCCTCTCGGTTGAACAAATACCAACTCAAATTTGAATAGCCCACGTGTAACAATTAGCAATCTTATCGCTAAACACGATCTCTTTAAGACACCTTGCAGATATATTGCTATTTACAAGAGTTAGTAAAGAAATAGTATACAAAAGTTATAACGAAAAAAGTTATTCTTTAATACTGATATATTAATAAAATAATAAAAAATAGTTAAAATTATGTATTAAATATACATAATTATATATTAATAAATGTTTAATTAAATTACATAACATTATATAAAAATAATATATTCCTAAAGACGTGCCAACTCTGTGTATATTGGCGCACACATGCAAACCCTTAACATCTCACTCACACAGACGCGGCTAACGAATTAGGGTCGAATCTAGTCGGGTTACACCCAAATGCTTTAAGTCACAATATATTGTTTTTTGAGATTAATCCATTATGGCAAGTGAAGATAGATTGATATAACATTTTATTAGAACACAAAAACATATACAAAAAAGAACTCAAGATGAGAGATTATGTACTTATGTCTCCTTATATATCTTTATAACCACCGTCGCTCTATTTTATGTATTTCCTTTCCCTGCTTGGTTGTCTGGAGGAGATCGCTATTAGCGATAAGACCGCCAATTGTAACACTTATTTCTGTGTAATCTTAGTTCTAAGTTTATAATATTGTTGTTTTTGTGTGAACAATAAAGAGTTTTCTATTCTATTCTATTCTTAAGAACTAAAACAATATAAAAACTAAGTTTTACAATTGGCGGTCTTATCGCTAATAGCGATCTCTTCCAGGCAACCACGCAGGGAGAGGAGAAAATAAATTCACATGGGTTGGTGGTGTGATGCAAATTAACAGAGAACAAAGTGTTATTATAAGTGTTAGTTTTTATTACAACAATAAAACTAAATATTCACACATAAATAATAAACTATACTATCTATTTTTTTTTCTTTTTTTATCAAATGAACATACATTTAAAACAAATCAAACTAAAATTAAAATAAAAGTAAACTTAATCTAAAATCCCCCGCGGCATTGTTTTCAAAATGCTGGCAGCATTACCTCTCTGGATGGCAATACTAATGCGCTGTCCGAGGTAGCTGCCAGCCCTTTGGTTACCGGTCGCTTCAACCAAATGCTCAGACAAATCTTTTAATAACTTCTGAGCGCTTGGACCCACGGACCCAGAATCCATTATTATTTTTATTAAAACAATTTTTGGTAATCTTTTGTAAAAACACACACACACACACACACACACAGACAGACAGACAGACAGACAGACAGACAGACAGACAGACAGACACGTCAAACTTATAACACCCCGTCGTTTTTGCGTCGGGGGTTAATTACTGAGCATACTAAAAAAATAACTTAAATATTATGAAAGGTATGTCCTGCAGGTAAAGTACCTAATTTACAATACAGGAAATGAAATACTCAGTTTGTTTTTATATTTTAATTTTGTATGTCGGGACAGGATAGCGGGCGCGTAGCGTAGTAACCTATATGTGTCACTGTCACCATATTGTCGCTCATTCTGGAGCCCCTCAGGCATGGTTTACAGCGTGGATATAACGGGCGAGAAGAATAAGACATCACACCACAATATGATTAGTTTTATTACACTTGCAAACAGTTACATTACAATGTAATTAAGGATGATATTACACTACTCTGTATTACACAATATTAACGGGGACCGAGTGTTCCGCAAAGCTACGAACGCTTCGATAACTAATTCGATACCCAAACCGTATAGTGACCGTTCCAGTCACCCTTCGGACATAACGTCCGTCCGAGGTGCCGTCCAGAAGTAAAGTGACCGTCCCTGCCGCCAGCCAAACGTAAAGTGAGCCTCCGTCGTCTACACAGCTCAATATAATACCTCACGCCCGTCCGCCCTACCGCTCGCTCACAACAGCGCCCCTAGCGGACGACCGTGCAACTAGATTCAACTCAACTCTCATTGGCTAACGTCACTTCCCGTCACTCCCATTACATGTCTACCAATCACGAAACGATGTTAGCCTGCGTTACACAAGAAACAGTGCCACTTCCGTTTCTGGTCCCCCGAATTTACTATGTGGCAACTAAACTTAATAGCTATAATCTAAGCTGCCGATACGGCCTTCCTGACGCTCGCACGTCCTCGGGCGAACTCTCGCAGGGTGAGCTCTCCCAGCGCGATCTTACTGCACATCTATAACAAAAGGACACCATGTTAATTGATTCCACATTCCACCGCTCGTTCATCCTGACATAATTATCCTGACATAATATCCTGACATAATTCTTTCAAAAGTGACAGATAATTGAGGCTCTCATTAGAAAATATACCCCAGCGACTTAGTATGCCATCAAGTTCGGTTGTGACACATTTCTCAAGAACACTCACAAAACAATCAGTTAGGTTACTACTTAAAAATGACTGATGATGTGATCACTTTTCGGATGGGACACGCAACTGCTCAAAACTCCACTCATCAATAGCCTAGAAAA